>PVIY010007765.1:0-80385 GCA_004026745.1 Myrmecophaga tridactyla | reverse complement strand
GGTGGGTGCGGCTACCAAAATGAACAGAAGATTCAAAACATCAGTCAAAATAATCTGACTCACAGAATCTTGTGCCATTGGCTAGTAGATCATAGGGTACTATAAATAAAACAGATGGGCAGTCTACTAAACTCTTGTTTGAGGTGTATAAGCAGAAGAATTCTAGGTCAAGTGAACAGAAGTCTAACTTGAATTACAAAATAGAGAGTCATGGCCCCTTAATCAATTCCCAGACTTGAGACAGTTTACAGACCCAGAGCCCCTCAAATGAAGGGAGGGCTGAATATCTTGAGGAAGGATCCTTTCGTACTGCCTAAAATTTACACTGTTAATCTTTGTCCCAGTCTTCCCCAAGAACACCTACGGCCTTTTACCAGGGTGACTATGCACTGGGGAAAAGAAAATGATCAGATATTTTGGGGATTATTAGACACTGGCTCAGAAATGATATTAATTCCAGAAGACCCAAAATGTCACTCTGTTTCACCAGTCAGAGTAGGGGCTTATGGAGGTCAGATGATTGATGGAGTTTTAGCTCAGGTCCATCTCACTGAGCTAAATGACCCATTCTGTGGTCATTTCCCCAGTTCCAGGATGCAAAATTGGAATAGACATACCAAGCAACTGACAGAATCCTCACATTGGTTCTCTGACTCATGGAGTGAGGGCTATTATGGTAGGAAAGGCAAAGTGGAAGCCTCTATAACTGCCCCTACCTAGCAAAATAGTGAATCAGAAGCAACACCATCTTCCTGGAGGGACTGCAGAGATTAGTGCCACTTTCAAAGACTTGAAGGATGCAGGGGTGGTGATTCCCACCACATCCCCTTTCAATTCTTCTATGTGGCCTATGCAGAAAACATATGGGACTTGGAGAAAGACAGTGGCTATGATAAACTTAAAACAGGTGGTAACTCTAATTGCGGGTGCTATTCCAAATGTGGAATCATTCCTTGAGCAAATCAACATATCACCTGGTACCTAGCATGCAGCTATTGATTTGGCAAATTCTTTTCTCTCAATAGCTGTCAGTAAGGAGCACATTACAGCACAGTTTGCATTCAGTTTGCTGGCAAGGCCAGCAGTATACCTATACTATCCTGCCTTAGCGGTGTATCAATTCTCCAGCCCTATGTCACAATCTTGTCCACAGGGACCTTGATTGTTTCTCCCTCCCACAAGACATCACACTGTTCGAGTATATTGATGATATCATGATAATTGAACCTAGTGAACAAGAAGTAGCAACTACTCTAGACTTTTTGGTAAGGCATTTGCATGCCAGAGGATGATACATAAATCCAACAAAAATACAGGGGCCTTCCACCTCAGTGAAATTTCTAGGTGTTCAATTGTGTGGGGCATGTCAAGCTATCCCTTCTCAGGTAAAGGATAAGCTGTTGCATCTGGCCACTTCTAAGACCAAAAAAGAGGCATAACACATATTGGTCTCTTTGGATTTTGTAGACAACATATTCCTCATTTGGGAATATGTTGGGTGCTACTCCAGCCCATTTACTGAGAAACCAGAAAAAAAAAATCTGCTAGTTTTGACTGGGGACCAGAACAAGAGGTGGCTCTGTGACACGTCCAGGCTCTGTGACACGTGCAAGCTGCTCTGCCACTTGGACCATATGATCTAGCAGATCCAATGGAGCTAGAAGTGTCAATGACAAATAAGAATGCTGTCTGGAGTCTCTGGCAGGCTCCTATAGAAGAATCACAATACAGACCCTTAGAATTTTGGAGCAAGGTCTTACCCTTCACTGCAGATTACTATTCTCCTTTTGAAAAAAGAGCTTTTAGTATGCTACAGGACCTTAGCAGAGACTGAACGCTTACCTATGGGCCATCAAGTTACCATGAGACCTTGCCTATTATGAACTGAGTGTTTTCTGACCCACCAGTCCATAAAGTTGAGCATGCACAGCAGCACTCCATCGTAAAATGGATATGGTTTACAGCCTGGTTTACTGATGGTTCTGCTGATATGCAGGGCCCACCTGCAAGTGGACAGCTGCAGCACTACAACACCACTTTGGGACATCCTTAAAGGATAGTGATGAGGGGAAATCCTCACGGTGGGTGGAACTTCATCAGTGCACCTGGTTGTTGATTTTGGTTGGAAGAACTGGCCAGAGGTGTGTTTATGTATTAACTCATGGGCTTTTGCTAATGGCTTGGCTGGATGGTCAGGGAATTGGAAGGAGCATGATTGGAAAAATGGGGATGGAGAGATCTGGGGAAGAGGTATGTAGATAGACCTTTCTGAGTGTGCAAAGAACTTGAAGATGTTTGTGTCCCATATGAATGCTCACCAGGGGGTAAATTTAATAGAGGATGGTTTTAAAAATCAAGTAGATGAGAGGACCTATCCCTGTGGCTAGAAGCCACCCTCTTTCCTCAGCCACTCCTGCAATTGCCAATGGACTCATGTAATAGGTGGGCATGGTGGTAGGGATGGAGGTTATGCATGGGCTCAGGAACATGGACTTTCACTCACTAAGGCTGACCTAGCTATGGCCACTATTGAGTTCCCTGTCTGCCAGCAGCAGAGACCCACACTCAATCCCCAATATGGCACCATTCCCTGAGGTGATCAGCCTGCTACCTGGTGGCAGGTCGATTACATTGGACCACTTTCATCATGGAAGGGCCAGTCGTTTGTTCTAACTGGAATAGACACACACTCTAGATACAAGTTTGCATTCCCTGCATGCAGAGATTCTGCAAAAACTACCATTAGATGACTTTCAGAATGTCTTATCTAACATCATGGTATTCCACTCAGCATTGCTTCAGATCAAGGAACCCATTTCACAGCAAATGATGTGTGGGAATTGGCACATGCTAATGGAATTCCATGATCTTACCATGTTCTCCACCATCCAGAAGCAGCAGGGTTGACAGAAAGGTGGAACAGCATTTTGAAGACCTAGTTACAGTGCCAACTAGGTGGCAATATCTTGCAGGGCTGGAGCAATGTTCTCCAGGAGGCTGTGTATGCTCTGAAGCAGCATCCACTCTATGGTGCTCTTTCTTCCATAGCCAGGACTCATGGGTCCAGGAATCAAGGGGTGGAAATGGGAATGACACCACTCACTATCACCCCTAGTGATTCACTAGGAAAATTTTTGCTTCCTGTCCCTGAAACATTACGCTCTGCTGGTCTACAGGTCTTAGTTCCAAAAGGAGGAGTTTTCCTTCCAGGAGACATAACAACGATTCTACTGAACTGGAAATTAAGACTGCCAGCTGGCCACTTTGGGTTTCTTATACCACTGAATCAACAGGCACAAAAGGGGATTACTGTTCTGTCTGGGGTGACTGTTCCTGACCATCAAGGGGAACTAGGACTGCAACTACACAATGGAGGTAAAGAAGAGTTTTTGACGAATGCAGGAGATCCCTAGGGCGCCTCTTAGTACTACCATGCCCTGTGATAAAAGTCAATAGAAAACTGAAACAACCCAATTCAGGCAGGACTACCAATCATCCAGAAACTTCAGGAATGAAGGTTTGAGTCACCCCACCTGGCAAAGAACCACAGCAAGCGGAAGTGTTTGTTGATGGTAAAGAGAACATGGAATGGATAGTAGAAGAAGGTAGTGATAAATTTGAACTATGTCCACATGATCAGTTATGGAAATGAGGGCTATAATTGTATAAATATTTCCTCCTTGTTTTGTTATGGATATGTCAGCATTTGTACATAAGCAATTATCTTGTATTCCTCTTATCATATGACATAAGTTGTATTGTTCATATTATAGTATCTATTTATAGCATATGAAGTTTAAGAGTGAATGTTACCTAAGGACTTGCACCCTCTTCTGGAGAGACGTGGTACATTTCCGGTTGTATGCAGGACAATGGAGTATTGTTAGGCAAAACATTATGTCAGTTATTGTGTCCTATTTGGAATTAAGTGTGTTTCAATGTGCTGTGAATAGCTGCCAAATTGAAAAGAAGTGGTCTGTGATGGTTACGGTCTAGTGTCAACTTGTCCAAATGATTATGCCCAGTTGTCTGGTCAGGCAAGCTCTGGCCTGACCATTGCTGCAAGGATATTTCATGGCTGGTTGATAAACTAGAAGGGCTGGTGCATTAACTCATCGGTTAGTTGATTACATCTGTGGCTGATCACATCTAGGATGATCTAAGGCATGTCTTCCATAATCAGATAATTCAATCGGTTGAAGGCTTTTAAGGAAGAAGAGATTCTTTCACTGCTTCTTCAGCCAGCAAGCCTCTCCTGTGGAGTTTGTCTAGACCCTTCATTGAAGCTGCAAGCTTGACAGCCTACCCTATGGATTTTGGACTTTTCCATTACCATGGTTGTGTGAGACACTTTTATAAATCTCAAATTTATATATCACATTTGTAAATACAGCTCTCTCCTGTTGGTTCCATTTCTCTAGAGAACCCTAACACTCCTCTCCCCAAATTCAGCAAGTCTTTTTACTGCAGTATTTGGCTGGCAAAGGCATTTGGTTCACATTTTCCTTCTTCAAGCTTAGTGGCCTCCAACAGAGGATGTACACATTTTAGGAGGCATAGTAGCCAATCAGCAGGAAATAGGAAAAAGACTCAGTACTCTATTTTTCATTGTTTAGTCTAAAAATTAAAAAAAAAAAAGTTAAGCCTGGCTCGTGTTTGGTATATGGATTTACACTGGTGCCAACACCCATTCCTGCATTAGACGGTCATGTGTCACATATGAGAAATGGAGTATCTTGTGGGGGGGGGTGCACAAAGCCAAGGACTTGGCAGTGGTGCTCTTATGCTTTAATGCATGCCTCGTTGGGTGGGTTTAAGGATTATATTATCTGATTTTCACACAGACATAAGCACAAACACACACACACACACTCAGAAAATAGACCAGAGACTTAAGAAGACGCCTGCAAAAAACTGGAGCGATAAGACAGTTTAAAAATGCAAGCACAAGTGAACTCAAAGAAAATAGCTTAGCTGACACCCTTCCTACTAGTAGTAAAAGTTCTTAGCTACATTATAAAGAATTTTTAAAATGATGTTATAATCAGAGCCGAGAGGGTGAAATCTGTATTTCCATCTACTATTACTAACAATGAGTTTTATCTCAGTTTCCTTGAGATTTTAGCAAATGATAGTCTAATGATTTGCAAAAGTTTAAAAGATAAATATCCAGAAAAGTAACCATTTTAGTGGTACATTTATGTATTGATTTGTTTGGTTTTTGTGATAAGGTTTTTAGATTTTTTTTTCTAAAATTATTATTGTTAATGGAGAAGACTCCTAGATGCCACCAAAACCACATCATTTTCCATCTGTGCTAAGACTGTAGTCTCCTAGCCTCCTCGGGCTTTAATATGGTCATTTGACTGGATTCTAGTCGATGGGATGTGAGCTGCGGTGACGTATGCCCTTCTCAACCTGGTCCATTAAAATTTCCTCCATGTTTTCACCAAGCTGACAACCTTGGT
Source organism: Myrmecophaga tridactyla (assembly GCA_004026745.1). Classification (NCBI taxonomy): domain Eukaryota; kingdom Metazoa; phylum Chordata; class Mammalia; order Pilosa; family Myrmecophagidae; genus Myrmecophaga; species Myrmecophaga tridactyla. Next base: position 74,917 of record PVIY010007765.1, on the reverse strand, counting down.
ACTTAAAATGGTAAAGTCACAAATGGGAGGAGCCTAAGTCACTCAATTTGTCCGTTGGAGGAGAGTGATCCATGGATCACAAACATCCATTTGGATATCAGGTAGTGAAAGAAAACTACTATTATGTTAAGCCTCTGAGGTTTTGAGGCTTATCTGCTATAGGAGCTAATATTACCTACATCACTGTATTGCTTATAGTTAATACAGAAAATGTTGCTTTAAAATTATTTATATCATTCTTAATAACGCCTACTTTTATGTTCAGCTTAAATATAGGTTTTTATGGCTAGTACAAAGAAATGTTCAAGTCCTACTCCTGGGCCTGTGGATATGAACCCATTTGTGAATAGGATCTTTGAAGATATTATTTATTAAGGTGAGGCCAAACAAAATCAGGGTAGGCTTTAATCCAATATGATTGGAGTCCTCATAAGCAGAGGAGATGTGGGCAACAAAAGAGGAGAGCAACCATGTGATGGACACTGAGACTGAATAATGTATTGCTGGCAAGCCATGCCTGGAATGCTACAGACCTCACAGAAAACATGATCCACATGACACCTTGAGTTTGGGCTTCTAGACTCCAAAACTGTGAGAAAATAAATTATTATGTAAGCCAACTAGTTCGTGATACTTTGTTACAAAAGCCCTGGCAAACTAAGATATACATAATATATTGTTAGTTCAAGAATGTACACTCATTTAGAAAAAGAATACACATACATAGGCACATACATATGTGTTATTTTTCCATTTGAGGTTACAGTTATAAAATTTCTATTAAAACATCTGGCAGATAAGGTGTTGGATACCAGTCTCCTGCTTTTTAATGCACCTCTTATATCTCTTATATGCTTCTTTCCATGAGTTGCTGTTCACAAGTTTCCATTTTCCATATGGGAAAGTTAAAAATACCAAGCCTTGGTTCCAATACAGTTTCAGGAAACTACTCTCTTCACAACATTCCAATGACCTGGGCATAATCTAATTGCCACTCGGTGGTATATACATCTCACAACAAACACAGAGACTAGAATCATGACTCTATCTTTTCAAGTCAGATCACAAAGTTTTTCTGAAGGTAAATATCCAAGTGCTGCATCTTGAAGAATGATTAAATACGAAATTCCAGGGAGCTGGTTAATTTATTTAGCAAAATTGTTACAGTGGCATGAATTTTGTTAACTAAATCAATGGACACAGCTGCACATAATCATTAGTGTATAACCCAATGTATTTACAAGGACTTTTAAAATGCTCCTTGTGGCCTTTCAACCATTTACTCTTTAACAATTTAAGAGGAAGATAAGTGTGATTTTTCCTAATGGAAAGACATTGATCTGAATAGTTATTTACATTCTTGAAAAAGGTGAACTGCAGTCAGTGGCAAAGGGCAGGGATATAGTATAGGATATAGTACTCCTTTTCAATTTGAGAGAACATTAAGGATTCATTGTCAAATGGTTGGAGATATCCCAAATGTCAGGATTTCTGCCTCAATACGTCTAGCTCCAATGCACCTCACTGAAAACCAATCAAAATCCTCCAACCACTAAAATCCTTTCCAAGCCCCCTGCCAACCGTGAATTTCTATTTCTGTTTACCCGTAAGCTTCTTAAATGATCCCTGTCCTTTAAACCAAAATTATAAGCAAAACGCTAGGTTAACCGAACATAAGACTCTCTGGAATGGACGAGTCTGTGGTAATCCAGTAGCTATACCTTCCATTGTCACTGACACCTTTCATGGGTCCAGTAATTTGATTATTGGATGCAGAAAGACATGTTAATCATTTTGAGGAGTCAGAAAAAATATTCAGAAACAGATTAACTGTTCAGCCAACATTAGAGGTGGCAAGAGAAATAACAACCCACAGAGACAACACTTCTAATAAGTATTAAATAAATCATAGTTGAAATACAGGAATTCTGTTACTTAATCGCTGTGCTCTGTCTATTCTTATTTTCTTTGTAAAGCTAACATTTACCCCATTAATTAAACTGGTTTAGAGGCAACTGACAAAAGTAACAAATTCCAAAACAAAGAAACCTTGTGGTAACCTAAAACACATCCAAATTCTAATGCAGACCAGGAGATTTTAGCTAAATCATGGGGATTTCAAGCTAGAAAATAAAGTAGAAGACAGTTAAACTTTCAGAAGCAAGGGCACATGATTTTAATTTCTTTATTATTATCTAATTTCTTCAGTGGATTTAAAGAAAACTCTCAAGCAGGAAACTAAGAATATAAATCTCTTCTTGTCAAAAAAGGAGTTCCTCATTTTCTCAAACTTTTTGTGGTAGCCAATAAATTTACCCCCACTCCTTCCCCACCCTACACCCACACACAGAAAAAGTAAGTGCAGGCTAGAATTCTTACCTTAAATATTATATTTTTTCTTCATATGACATTATTTAAAAAAAATACTTTGTCAAATTTGAGATTCTTATGTCTAGAATGTATTTAAAACTTAAATTTCAAGCCATCTTTTGGAAGAACTTAGAAGAAACTTTAGACTCAACACAATAAAAAAAGAACAAAACAATAGCTAGAATCAATAGTAAAAATGAGAAGATGTAAGGCACTAGCATTTCTTGGAACAGAACCAACATTACTTGTCATATACAAAGGGTGACAGTTGGAGCCATAGGGGAATATGTGTAACATAAAGTTAAACTAAGTTCAAGGGAGCAAATATGTTTCTGCACCAACATTTATATATATAAACAGTGTCTTCCAAAAAATATGATTAAAATATCCTAATAAATCTTCTCCTTTCTGTTGTTGCTTAGTTTCTACTCTAGAAACTAAACAAATTGTGATAACAAAGTCACTTTCCTCTCACCTTAATAAAACCCTATATACTGAGTGCTCTCCAATACACACACAGCACATGTACTGAGAATGAGCAAGGAAAGCATCAACCCTATTATCCATACAAGGACCTAAAAACACTGAAAAATTAGCCCACCAGAGGTCATAACAAGTGGCAAAGAAAAAAAATTCAGGTTTTCATTTGTTCCTATAATTCTCACCACATTCAACACCTCATTTTGCATGCAATACAAATTTATAAAGCCCAAATCAACTGTATTTATGACAATAAAACTTGATGGCTGCACAATTTCATTAGGGCACACATGATATTCTCCTTCTTAAAAGTTTCCCTCATTTTTCAAAGAAGTAATTTTATCATCTATCGACATTTTATGATTTGATACGTAAGTGTACATTATCAGTCTCCTGTTCAAGTACGAAGAGGCTTACTATACTGCTGGTGAAATGCCAATGACTTAAAGACAACACTGACATTTTCCTGTAGGGTCATCATCTTTACAGATGGAATGTCAGCCTTCCACTTGAATGCTCTGCCTTAGCATATGGCTGCATTCCTCAACCTTCAAGACCGCTCACTGGCTTTAAAGCATAGGGAATTGTTGATGGAATAAAAGGACAAATGAGCAGGTTATAATTATACTTGTCAAGATCTTTCTTGCGACTCTTTATTTGGACAATTTAAGGAAAAAGAAAGCAGCTCATTTTCTAATCCAGTATCTCATTTCTCTTTAAAAACTATATTAGAATTTTTGAAATTGCTGAATGGGGACAGACTGATCAGCACTGAAGCATTCAATTTTTGCAGAGTGAAATGTCAGAAAAAGGAGGCAGCATGTGGTAGTAGAGAGAATACAAACTCTGGAATGTGCCATTTTTTCAGTGGGTATGAAGTTACTGAATTGAAACTCAGCGTCCTACTTTGAAAAATGAGAATCATAATACACAGTTACTCAAGATGTTATGAGACTTAAAATACGACAGTTTATTTACTCATTTAGCTTTGTAACAAAGGAGATGTTCCAAAAACACATAACTATGAGGGAGAAAGAGCCCTGGAGATGAGGTCAGATTATATGACTCTGAGCCTCAGGCCAGGCATTTGTTATCTGTGCAACATTGGGTAGGGTAATTAAACTTTCTGGGCCAGAACTTTCAGCTATAAACTAAAGATTGCCATTGATCTTCATTATTCACAGTTTTATATTTGTGAATTTACCAACCCACTAAAATTTACTTCTGACCCCAAAAGCAAACTCGCAACACTTTTAGGATGTTATGACAAGCGCAGGGCAAAGACAACTTCAGTTGCCCGTCATGCACAACCCTACCTGAAGTCGAACAAGGCAATGCTCTGCTTTGTTGTTCAGTTTTCATACTACACACAAGTGTCCTTTTCACAGTATATTTAGTGCCACGTTTTCCACATTTTTATGTTTTCTGTTGAGGACTCTGCAATTTAAAATGGCCCCCAATCCTACTGCTGAAGTGCTGTCTTGTGTTCCTAAGCGCAAGAAGGCTGTGGTGTGCCTTGCAGAGAAAATACCTGTGTTAGGTAAGCTTCGTTGAGTCATGAGTTACAGCGCTGTTGGTCATTTGTTCAATGTAAACGAATCAGCCATATATTAAATAAAGTGTCTTTCAAGAGAAGCATACCTAAAACAAGGTTACATATCGATCAGTTGATGAATATGTTGTGACCTGAGTTTCACAGGGACTTATCTTGCTATTTTTTCTAGGAGTTAATGGTTCAGTGTGAGCCAATTCAGTGTTCGTAAAGACTTTTAAGAATTGACCGACTCCATATTACAAGAATCAACTTCAAGTGCTCTAAACTCTGACAGTCTGCATGCCACGATTTTAAATAAAGTTCTTGACTTCTGATTCATATTGATAAGTTTTATGTACAAAAATCTGAAATCATTCTCTTTATCTACTGAGATAAGACAAATAGGGGAATATGCATTTAACAATTAATTTTCTGATGTCAAAATTTAAAGGAGGTAACCAAGGAATGTGACAAATCTCCTTTGTTTGAGATCTTTCAAAGTAATTTAGGTAATTTAGTTTACTGCACTGGAGCCCGGTAGAAGTAGCAGCTCCAGACTTTTACCAAAGAATTACATGGAATTCCTCAATCTGTCATAGTCTTTTCTTTTAGATATCTGCCTTGCTATTTCAAAACACAGTTTGTAAACTTCCAAGCTGAAAATGCCTGTGTGAGTTCATTAAATGAGCTTAATCACAAAATCTAATCTTTTTGTTTTAAGCAATGCATACTTCACATATATTTTCTTTCCTTTCGTAGAAAATGTGGAGTATAGTCTCACAGTTTTTGAAATTAAATATTTTTATTCTCCAAACTTGTATTTTTAGCAGTGTGCTAGGGATTTTGATAAGCCAGGGCTCTGCTAAGGCAGAAAGGCTCAGGCAGGTGTTTAATTGGACTAATTAAGCAATTTGCAGTCACTTCCGGTTTTCCATTTGCTCTTTGTGAATGCAGATAAGCAGCACAACTGATTGCCTAATTAGACTATTTAAAATTGACTCACTTTTTATAGCCAAGTACTTCTTTAAACTACAATAACAAACTCAACACAGAATATAGTCTGAGATCTTACATATTTCTTGCTCTAACCACCATTTTTTAACTTTAAATTTATTTTTCACATTATTTTAATAATATTAGCATAGGAAATAAACAGTAAGGAAATGTGCCCCATATATCATGGGCATAGAGTACTATATGCCTTACTGTTCTTCAAGTTTTCCTTAGCAAGAGTAAGATGTATCTTCTCTTGTCTAACCCACTCTTATTTAGAATTGATGTATTTTGTTGGCCTAGGGATCAAATCTGAAAGTCTAGTCTCATTAAAAGCATATCCAATTAAACCAACCAGTTATAAATCTTTGTGGCTATAAAAACTCAGCTGGAGGAGGGCAAATCATATTCCTTCATTCTTTATCCTTCTTTTTCTTCTACCTGCAGACATTAAGAGATGTCTCAAATGAGCCATTTTAAATATCCATGCTACAAAAAAAAAATCTAAGTCCATGTGGAGGCCTCAAATATTGTCTGTTTTTCAGGCTCATACAAAAATTAATAAAATATAAAAGAAAATGGTCATTTAAATATTTCTATTTCTGTTTATATGCCCTCGAGTAGTATAGTGGTGTCTGCATATCGAGAGAAACAGAGACATTTCAGTGTTTTCTAGCCATCAGGATTTTGCCAATCTAGTGTCAAAGGTTAAAAGTTTAAATTTGTCTTCTGCAAATGCAATAGGCTCATTTATGGCAAATGAGCCTCAGCCCACATAAGGAAATACTCACACCTGTGTGCTTTACTACCTGCAGACCCACAGATCACCTGAACATGGAGAAATCCCCAGGCAGCTAGATTCACATGCACTTTCTCAGCAATAACGATAGCCTCTTATCTTTCACTCACTGGGCTTTAACCACTTCTTCCTGGGCTGGTGGAACATCTCCCAGCTGGCACGGGAGAAAGAGGCATTGCAAATGATCTATGGTAAATCCAGGATTGAGATTTTGCAGCAAAGAATGGGAGAGAACCTCTGAGGCATTAAATAGGAGGAGACATTCATAATACAGTGCACTGACAATTTAAAAAGGGAAAATGTGAAGCATAGAAAAGTACAGGAGGCGACAGGAGGCAGTCTTTTACAGTAATTGGGTTAGGTTTTCTTAGATACTTAAGTATTGTTAAGAGAGCCAAGGGAAAGATTTCAGATCATACTTAATGCCAAGTTTTATACAATTTTTGCTATTAACATAAGAATGTTGGAAAATACAAACTAATTTTCATCAACTGGGAGGAAAGGGAAGGAGATTCTTAGAGCACCTGCTCTTTGACAGCTTTTTTGCTGGGTACTCACTATACTTTCTCTCCTTTTTCGGGGGGTAGTTACAAACTGATTTTAGTTGAAGGAATGCCACAAATGAAAAAATTTAGTAAATGTTGATGCAACTTCTAAAAAAGGTAAACCCGACATGTATGCACCGAGGTTCACAGAAACTTAACCTGTGGCCATGGACATCACCCCTATGGCACTGGGGAAGCAGTCCCCAGCTAGCTCTGCTCATCCCTCATTCCCAGGGTGTGCTTGTCAAAGAGAGACTCTGCCACGCCAGCATCCAGGGCTCCACTTTGCACGAGGTAGTTACGCAGACACCCGATTCTTTGACGGCTTCATCTGCTCATTAAGGTAATGAGTCTCATGTCTCTCAGCTTTACCATGCTACCATACTCACTTTCTTTGAATTTATCTGTGTTTAAATAAAGTCTCTAAATTGCCAAAATCTGTCTTCCTATTCAAGCGGAAAAATGAAGTACAGTCAGGCTGGAATGAGGTAGTAGAGACAGTCAGATCTCTCATGCGCATCCTAGCAATGCAGGTAGAAAGATGAAGACTTAAAATACATAAATATAACCTAGTCAATCAATTTGTGGGGATCACTTTTGTCAGTGGCCAATTTGTACAACTGCAGTAGTGGCTGATTCATGCATTTTTTCAAGTGTAACACACACTTTGCTCTCCCAGTTGTGTCATTTTGGTTTCTCTATATCCTGAAGGAAGATTTGGCCACCTCTTTACTTCTGCAGCTTCATAAATTTCTCAGCATGTTTCCTTTCCTCAGGAGATTGGTGAAGAACTTTGGTGGCAGCCTCTGAGTCCTGGCTGGGGTTCTCATGTGCCTGTGATAGGGACGTGGTCGTCAGAGCGGGTGGCCAAGGAGGGGCTACGGCAGAGGGCTGCTCAGGGTGGTGGGCCGATAGGGGAGAGCACCAGATCGGTTCAAGCACTGAGGAAGCGTGAATAATGTGTTGAACCTTACACCAAAGAGGAGAATTAACCTCAAGCTTATTCTTGCTTAAAGTCACACAGAAGTCAGCAATATGGCCATGGTTTGTAACCAGATCTGACTCTCAATACCACATCATTCCAGCCTGACCGTACTTCATTTTTCTGCTTGAATAGGAAGACAGATTTTGACAATTGAGAGATTTTATTTAAGCACAGATAAATTCAAAGAAAGTGAGTATGGTAGCATGGTAAAGCTGAAAGCTACATAACGTTTGCAACTGCAACTTCTAACTGAATGAAAGTTAATGCAGCACACTCTACGGACCTACATTCTGTAAACGGTGTGCAGTAAGTGTATTAGACTGAGACTTTTCCTTCTATGGTCCATCTAGCTGTGATGTGCTATATCACCTTGCCACTGAGCCGCTGAAAGCCAGATAGGCAGGGAGGCACTATTTCCAGAGAATGGGTACCACAGAGTAAAGTACTATATGGACAAGCCACCCACTCCACATGACTGAGTCATTATTTCTTTAAATTGGTACTAGCATTGAACACTATATCTTCAAGAACTTCCACGCAGTCTACTCCATCCCCTTAACACCTGAAAAAAGCAGGCCTTCACATGTCCTCATGAACATTTCCAGAGAAATCAACTAAAGCAAGAAGGCAGAGACCCACTTCCTGGGATTCACAAATGACAGATCCTAACACAAATGTCAATGTCTCTCACTTCTCCCCTTCTGTTCCCTTTGTCCTCCATGAAGTGTCCCTTGTCACGCACTCATCAGTAACACTCAGAGGGGCCATCCAGGGTTGGGGTGTTTGTTGAAGTATTTCCAGGCTGCCGTTGGAACTGTTAGTTCAACAGTGGGTGCTGTTATAAAGATGGTGGTGATTGCTGTGAAGCAACCTGTCCTTCCAGGCTTCTTCAGTTAACTGCCTCTCCATGCTAACTGCAAGCACTCTTTTCAGAGCACAGGTCATCCTCAATGCACACTCCCACACTCAACCAAAATAAATGAAACCAAAGCTTATACTTCAGACAATAAAGCACAGCCATCCCTCTTGGTCACACTTGGGATGCCCATTTTGGTATCTGGTTTATTTGTTGTATTAAATTAATTCTGACTTCTTACAGGTGATGAATTCTTGCCCATCATCATATCTCAGGGCCTCACCCAAAGCAGGGTCCAGAGTAGACATTCAGAAATGGATGAATGAATGAATCATTACATGTGCTCCTACTAAATATTTATGTTCCTTACTTTTTAGAACACTGAATCAAATTCAAAAGTAAAAGACTGCTGCAGAATGGCCATAGGAAAAATTGAGTCAATATTTTATTACCCAATCTATTCCCATTTTTATGATTTTTTTGTAATGATTTAGCTAAATTTGGGCCTATCTTCAGTGTATTTATAGTGTCTTAAAACACAGAAAACATTTTACTATTATATTACATAATTTCTCAAAAAGGCATTATTACCTCAAAAGCTCACTCAAATATATTAATTTGAAAACTAGAACATACAATGGTGACAGCATAAATTTCAAATAATAAGTATCATCTTTGTTTGGAGTATCAAGTTTGAACATCTTCAATAGAAGAGGTGCTACATTAAAAGGATTTGACATTTTCTGTTAGCAGTCAAAATTATTAAGTACCTGTTATAAGAAAGCTATTTTGGTACATAGTATTTGGAGAGTAAATAGGGTTGTGTGTGTGTTGGCAATATCATTCTTCAAGCAATGTGTTAAGCAGTAAGACAAAGGAGGTATGAAACGTGCTCAAGATCAGATGTAAAGGAGAAATCTCTGAACACAGAATGGAGAAAGCACTGGACTGCAAAATATGTGAACCAAATTCAATGAGTGATATCTTGCTTTCACCTACAAACATGATATGGCTTTTGTTATCACACTTTTCTGAGCCATTGAGAACATCGGAATATAGAGTACAAAAAGAGGTTCTCTGGTGGTGATTCTTAGGCATAATCATAAGTAGTCTTGGCTTCTCCTTTGCAGGAATAAATTTCATAAGGGCAAGCTCCAAGATTGCCCTAAAATTTTGCTGTCCTTTTAGTAACTCTTCTGTTGAAAGCATCAGCCATTTCAGACAAAAACCTTGGCCACAAATTCACATAATCACTCAAATTAAAATAATCACAGTTACTCTTTAGATATATGTATTGCCTTACCTGTTCTTTATAAACCAACAAACCTTGCCTTGCCTTCTATAAGACAACAAAGAAGGCAACAAAATAGCATCCAAGGAAAAAAGAGATGCCTTCTGTAGGAGTAAGGTCTAATTTTTAGGTTCAAAGCATTCTCAGAGGTGCTGCACCTTCGAGTCACAACTTGGATTACATGGCTATTCTTTTAAATAAAACTCATGGATAAAGATAGCAAAAATCCAAAGTAGGAGACAGCAGAGATTGATCATTTTTATTCCTGTCAGCTACCTAACTCAAGGGAAATTTTAAACTTTCAGAATTAATGAACCAATTGCATTGAGAACTAATTTATTAAGAGTGTCAAATTTTATGGTAGGCACATCAAAAGTCTCTCATATACCCACAGTCTAGTGAACATGATTGTACTGATCTCTTTTGGGTCGTATTATTAGGAAATAATAATTCCTTTCTCAAGAAGCTGGATCAGATACCTCAATAATTGACTTGCTAACTTCACCTAGAAGCAATAAACATTGTGACAGAGAATAAACCAGGACATGTAGTAAGAAGTGAGGGAGATGATAATTTTACTACAGGTAGAAGTCATATCTGCTGCCTTGTTTTTCCATCTATATGGACAAAATTATTCCCCAATATCAACCCTGACCCAAAAGAGTTTTCCAAAATTTCTAAATCCCTCAAGAGATTCCATAAGATCTCAGTCCACGGACAGCCAAGATGCATTACAGGAATACCCATGTCCATCCCAGACTTTGTGGATGTACCAATATGCCTTCACAACCTTGAACCTCTTCAGACTCAGAGCCAACCATGCATTTCTTTTAGAATGGAAAGTAGGGTCTAATTTAGGGCCAAAAAGAATGTACAACCTCCAGGCTCTGCAACTATTATGCCCCATACAGTCTTTGAAGTCAGCCCAACCCCGGAAACTTTCAGCTTTAGATACCTGCCTTGGCACAAATTTTGAAACTTTAACTAACTTTCTGGGTCTCATTTTCCAGTTATTCTTGGACCACATTTACTCCCAATTTTCTCCTACTGTGTGACCAGTTCAAGTATGGAATCAGAGTCACATCTTTAAAATCACCTGATAGAATATGTAAATCGTTGTCTGCACAGCCCAGCACCTCCGGATCTTAGCCATGAGCTAGTCAAGCTGCCAGCCACCTATGAAATCCCTCCAGGAGCTTCTCAGATGCCTCCTCCTCGGCCCAGTACAACCAGGCCTTCATTCCATGGCCTCAGCCCTACTTCTAAGAACCCCCATGCACGGGCCAATGGTGCCACGAGTAGGCTGAAGACAGAACCAAGAGAAGTGTCATGCCTTTCACTATCTCGTCCCACAAAAAAAAAAAAAAAAAGTCAAAGGAAGCATAATAGAACTGAGGAAAAGAGTAAGGAGAAAAGCTCTGCTTGAACCTTTCTAAGTCAGGAAGCTACCTCATTCCCAAGGCAGCCTGTACATTTTCCTCCCAGTTAATATTTGCATTCAGCAAAATAAGATATGTACACAGTTAAGTTTCAATAATTTCTTATGTTCAAACCAACAGCCTCGTAACTCCCGCCTTCCCCCTCTCCAGCCCTCATAAATGCAAGCAGAAATGACGTTCAGTTCTTAACTGTTCTTCCGCTATTCCTCTTCATTTTTCCATATCACATGCATAGACCATGGTAATTAATCAGTTTAAACATTTCCTATGGCTTCCTATGAAGATAATGATTTTAGCACTTTCATTCCCCCTTTTTCAATATTGCATTCAATTTATCTTAAAGTTAACTTATTTTCATCAGTATGACTTTGTCAACGTTTTCTACTTCTGGAACAAGTAGTATGATTACATTTTCTTGTACATCTTTTTTCCATGAAGTTTTTATTTGCTCATTTAATTTTTGTTTGAACTCTTGGCTAAGTCTTCCTAATCCTTCAACAGATCAGTAAAATTTCCACATAAACATCACAATTTCCATTCCAACTCATTAAACAACCTATTAATCCCTTAATTTTTTTTGTCACAGAGAAATCCCTCCTAAAGCTCCCTGACCTCCAATTCACTTATTTTTTCCTGTCATCCTGGAATCCCCTCTACTTTCATAGTCTCCTTTGCTGAATATCCTGTTTCTTGTATATTCAAACTTTCTCTTTAATTTGTTTACCACTTCATTTTGGTGAAGCACATCCTCCACTAGCTACCTAACAAAAGATGAATATTTTTGTCTGAAAGTGTTTTATTTTTCCTATCCTAATAGTTGATTGATTGGTTGGATATCAAATCGTAGGTTGAAATTTATTTTTAGTCATAATTTTGAAAACATGAGTGTATCTTGTGGGCATTAAGACACGTAATATAATTCTTACTCTGTAGTTTTTTAATGAAACCTGTTCTCTCTCAGGATCGCCAATTTTTTCTTGATGTCATACATTTACATGATAGTATATGTTGGTTTAAATCTTTAATCATTCATTCTTTAGGGCATTTAGTGGGCTTTTTCAATAAAATGAAAGATTTCTTTCTTTCTGGGGCAATTTCTTGTCCAATTAATTTGAACAATATCTCCCCAAAGTTTTCTCTATTCTTTATCCTGGAATTTATATTGGGAGATATTAGACCTTTTGGTCAGCTTCAGTAATTTTTCTCCAATTTCAATTTTCTTGGATGTTTTGAATGTATATTCTAAACTAGTCACAATTTTTTTTTCTAAATTATGGCTGTCTAATTTAAAATGTCAAGCTCTCCTTCCCTGATCAGACCTTATAAAAGCATCTGTTCTTTAATAGTTATAAAATCTTATTTCTCTGAAAATATTAATTTCAGTTTCTTTGCACTTCTGTTACTTGCAATGATACTCCAAATTCTCTAACTTTTTATCTATTTTCATTTTTTCCTACATTTTAGTTTTTCTTGATGTTATAGTCCAACTTTTACTGACCTTTTAACTTTGGACTTCATGTTCTACATTTCTAAGATTTCTTTCCCTTTTCTAATGATTCCTTTTTATTTGGAGCCCTGCTCTTATTTCATGAATGCAAACTCTTTTATTATTATTTTTTCTGTTCTCTTTGTGTCTGCTTCCTTATAATGGCATTTGACTTGTCTGCTTTCATCCCTGTTTTCAAAGCTGTTGATCCTTGGTTGTCTTTTCAGGTTTAGGAGTGAATTACAAATGGCAGCTTGGAAAAGACTGTGCAGGCATAATGAATACTTAATTGTCTTGTGTTTTCCCTTTCATCCTACAGAATGTCCTTTAGCATTTCTTACAGGACTGGCTTTGTGGTGGCTAAATTGTACAGCTTTTGTTTATGTGAGAATGTCTTATTTCCACTTTCATTTTTGAAAGACAGTTTGCCAGATATAGAAGTCTTGGTTGACAATCTTTGTTTCATCACTTTAAATATGCCTTCCTGCTGCCTTCTTGCCTCCATGGTTTCTGATGCAAAATCGACACTTTCTCTTATTGAGATTCCCTATGTGTGAGGTGTTGCCTCTTCTTGTGGCTTTCGGAGTTTTCTCTTTATCTTTGGCATTTGACAGTTTGACTTTAACATAGCATGCTATGGGTATATTTGGATTTATTCTGTGTAGTAGTTCATTGAGCACCCTGGATGAGTATATTCATGCCATTTGCTATATTTGGAAAGTTTGGGGGCACTATTTATGGAATATTCTCTCCTCTCCTTTCTTTCTTCTCCTTCTAGGCATTCACAATGCATACGCCAGTACATTTGATGGTGTCCCACAGATTTCTCAGGCTCTGTTCATTTTTATTCATTCTTCATTCTGCTCCTAAGACCGGATGATTTCAGTAGTCTTATCTTCTGTTTCATTTATTCTTTCTTCTGCAAGTTCCATTCTGCTGCTGAACCCATCTAGAGAATTTTTAACTTCAGTTAATGTATCTTCAGCTCTGTTTGGTTTCTTTTAATAATTTCTATCTATTGATATTCATTATCTATTCATCCAGCTTCCCTGATTCCCTTTAGTTCTTTGTCCATGTTTTCCTTTAACTCCTTGAGCATATTTAGAACCTGTTTTTTCAAAGCCTTTACGTAGAATGGCCCATAACTGATCCTCCTCCTTGACTGTCTCTAATGCTTCAATCTTCTACTTTGCCTGGGTCATTGCTTCCCAGTCCTTTGTATGCTTTGTAATCTTTTGTGGAATTATAGACATTTTGATATTTTAAGGTGTTATAATTGGAACGTAGACACTGAGGTATCTGCTCATTAAGCTTCTAGCCAGCTAGTGTTATGACAGAGCTTTCCTTGAATGCCAGGAACTAACTATACTATCTATCTATCTCTCTCTCCCCCTCACACACATACACACACACACACAAAGGAAGAAAGAAAACATCTCCCCCATACAAATAGTTTAGAGAATCACTCCAGGCCAAAGCATCGTACCCTCCCTGCTTTTTTCAGTGCGTGTCTTGTCTTGGGCATGTATGGTTGGCTTTAGGAATTCCCCCATTTATGTGATTCCCCTCTTCCCTAGAATATACTTTCCTCACAGTCCCAGGCACAACACTCTAAGTTCGAAAGCCAATGATCCACTGCCCCAAGCAACCACATGATTGCTCTCCCACAGCATGCTACTGGAGAGCTCTGTGAGCCGCCTTCTAAGGGCAGGACTAGTTTTGGTACCGCAAGTGCCGCAGGCCAACAGCAGAGAGACTGGGCCAGATATAAATACACCATGTATCTCCACAAGGGTTACTCTGCTCCCTCCAGAATCCACACTGGGATCACTGGCAGGCTCCATGCCAGGACGACATGAGACTCTACCACTTTTAAGTAGCCTTTATCTTGATTTGTCACTTGCCTTGTTACTATAAACTGGAGCTTTAACTTTTCTGGACCTTTGAGAAAGATGTTTCTGCCAGTTCTTACTGTTTATTCAAACAGCAATTTTGTGGGGTTAGAGTCCCGAAGCTTCTCACTCAGCCATCCTAATTCTTGAGTATATATTCTTAATACCCCTTAACTATATACAGCCCATCTTGTTTTATAAAAACAAATTCATCCGCCTTCCATGCGGGAGACCCAGGTTTGATTCCTAGACCATGTACCCCCCCCCAAAAAAAAAACAACTCAAACCAAATGTTTAGGGAATTCTTCTCTAATTTGTGTCATTTTGTCATTTTCCATTGTCCCTCCTAGGCTATCTCTTCTTTTACAACTTGTATCATCAATTTAAACAAAACCCTTTCATTTGTTGGCATATTGCCTTAAAACTAGACTCTTGCATTTTTTTGTGAATTTTTACCTTTCCAATTAGATAATAATATCAATGCATACAGGTTGTTAGAGGTGTAAAAAACTTAATAATAATTTAATCCATTGTGTTTTAATGAAAACTTTCCAAAAGCTATATGGCTTTTTAGAGTTTTCAGAATTACATGAACTATAAAACAACTGCATGGCTATAGAAAGGTGAGAATGACACTTCAGTTTTTACAGATGAGGAGACTGAAACCCTAAGAAACTAAGGTTTTTGCTCAGGTGGTCTGCATGGACAGGTAGAAGCCGAACACAATTCTTTTGATTTATCAGCAGTGTGATATTGGGAAAGTTTCATAACTTTCATGGGCCTCAATTAGTTTTCTCAAAATAGAGCTAATACAATCTGATACACAATTGCTTTGGACAAAAAATGAGATTAGATGTATATAATTAAAAATATCTATAATAAAAACAAATGCATACAAAGTACTTGGTACAATGGCTTGTAGACAGCAAGTGCTCAGTAAATGGTAGCTATTGTCCTTGCTATTGACAGCTCAGGAACATGACATGCTCTTCTTAGCCAGGAATTGCCAAACTACAGCTCCTGGGCCAAATCTGGTCTTGTG
Organism: Myrmecophaga tridactyla; assembly: GCA_004026745.1. Lineage (NCBI taxonomy): Eukaryota > Metazoa > Chordata > Mammalia > Pilosa > Myrmecophagidae > Myrmecophaga > Myrmecophaga tridactyla. Next base: position 59,205 of record PVIY010007765.1, on the reverse strand, counting down.
TCTGTGTCTATATGGTCCACATGGTAGTCATGATTTTACATTTTTTAACGGTCAAAAAAGTCAAAAGAATAGTGCTTTATAGCACATGAAAATTATATGAATTTCAAATTTAAATGTCCATAAATACAGTTTTACTGGGACACAGTCATGTTTGTTTGTTCATGTACTGCCAGCGGCTGCTTTCACACCACAATGGTGGACTTGAATAGATGCCAGAGGCTGTATGGACCACAAAGCCTAAAATGGTTACTATTTGGTTTTTTACAGAAAAAGTTTGCCAACTCCTGCTGTTCACCATCAAGCTGATTTTCTGGTCAGCTGTACCTGAGTCAAGGTCCCTTATTTGTATATACTCAACCTCTTACTTCTAAGAAAATAAGGAGTGAGGGTGACATGGGAAAGGTTAAATAATTTGCTATTATTCTGATGTTATGAGTACCTGTGCTATTCTCTCTGTCTTTTGAATCTATCTATTTTGTCTCATCTCTTCCTTCCTTCTGAGAGAGAGAGAGAGAAAGAGAGAGAGAGACACAAAATTCAAGAGCTAGTAATCAGATGACAGCACAGAGACTTCACACTCTGTCCTCCTGCCGTGTATATGGAATCTCAGCAAAGCAATGGCAGAAGGAGAGCTAAATGCAGGGCCAACAACAGTCTTTGGACCACTTCATCTTTCAGGCTATTCTTATTGCCCACTGCACAGAGAAATAAAGAATATATCAGACAGTATCAGAGGCCGTCACAGATTTTCTCATTTCAAACAAAGGTAAAACTAAACTACAATCTTTGTGTCCCACTTTACAGATACATACAGTCAAAAGTCAGTATCTTGAGAATGTACTTTTGCTTAACACAGTTTTAAAAACTATACCTAAACTTTAAAATAAAAAAGGAGAATATGAGAGCATTTTATAATAATTCAAAATCTATTTTCTTCTTTTTCACCCAGAAGTAGTATACATGGCTGTGTTTGGTGTATAAAAATATTACTTTGCTAAAAATATCTCAAAGTATGTTCAGTATATAAAGACTATGAACAAACAATAGCTCAAATTGAAAAGGGACACAAGACATAATGGCACTATCAAAAAGATATATATATATATAATGGCACTACTGATGTGGGGGTTGAGGCTCCTTAAATTTTTCTTCTAAAATAGAGAATGTGAACATTGCTAAGCTAGAATATTTATATTCACAGACAGAACCACACACACAACACATAGATACACAACACACACACACACAAACATATACGTAAATACTGTCTCCTCTCAGTTTGGGTCGCCTTATTTGAAAGCTCATTGGCTTGTGGCGAAAACTAATGTACACGCATTGGGAAAACTCTTACAAAATGGAATTGAGACATAAAAATAGAGTTATACTCTGTTTGTTGGGGTTTTAATAATGTACTCCACAAAAGACATGTTCAAGTCTACATCCTCATTCCTGTGAAGGTGAGCCCATTTGTAAATAGGACTTTTAAAAATATTATTAGTTAAGTTGTGAAATCCTTTGTGAATAGGATCTTCAAATGTCTTATGTAGACGAGGCCAAACTGAATCAGGGTGGGCTTTACTCCACATGACTTATGCAGAGAGAAAAATCCAAATCCACTCTGTTAGAAGAAGCCAGAAGCAAGAAGTCAGAGAAAGCCACAGGAGCAAGCCAAGGAGAGAGATTTCCCAGAGATGGAAATGGAGATGCAAGCCAAGGACCCCAAGAATTGCTAACAAGCAAGTATCAGAACACTGTAGTCTCCACTTGATTTGGGGCTTCTAGCCTCCCAAACCATCGAGACAACAAATTCCTATTACTTGAACCACCCAGCGTGTGGTATGTCATAGTAGCTGCGGCAAATGAAGACAATGCTATAATCAGGTTTAATGTATTTCCCACTCTCAAAATAACCTTCCACCAACAAGTACCTCTATTCACTGGCCCCCCTCCATGACTAACAGATATAATGTTAGACCCTAACTATAGAATGAGTTGCCATTTATACATGTCCTGGTCAGACATGATGATGGAGACCTAAGCCAGGATAGGTTCTCAAAACAGATTTTGAGCATTTTTTTTAATGGTTTGAGCCAGTGAATCAGTGTAACCATATTAAAAATTATAGTGTGATAATATGTAAAATAAGCAAGATAATCAATAGCTGTGATAATATGGATAAAAATGCTAGCAACAGGGCAGGCCATGGTGGCTCAGTGGCAGAGTTCTCGCCTGCCATACCAGAGACCTGGGTTCGATTCCTGGTGCCTGCCCATGTAAAAAAATTAAATAAAATAAAATAAAACACTAGCAACATTAAAGAATATTGTATTTTGTTTCTTCACAGGATAAGGCCTTATCCATCTCTTAGATAAGCCTTAAGAAGAAACATAATTTCTCAGGACTAGTGAGGCAGCTGCCAAGCTCAGAGAAAATCAGGGTCCCTGCTGTCATTCCATTAAACTCAGCAGGTGACTCAGAGAAATGTCTCTCTTTATGTGCACAGGTTTTCTAAATTCAAGAGAAATGAATATAGGAATCCTTTCCTGTTAAAGTGCTACCCCAGGGGGAAATGACCAATCTAATGTGTGCAGCGAGTGGGTGCCATTAATGCGCTTCAAAGGTGACCTGCCCAAATCAGAACTCAATGAGCCTTCTCTCCTTTGAATGTGAATGCACGTTTCTGATCTGGCATTTTCTGTTCCCATTGATATTTTTGCCATCCTACCACTCACTCTCTTGGCCTTACAAAAGTGGCTACAATATATTTTATTTCATGCCCTTAATGTATCTTACATCTTTCCTTTCTTTGGCCCAACCCCCCAAATCCCAGCTTAGGTCTCCATCATCATGTCTGACCAGGGACATCACAGCCATCCTCTAACTCATCTTCCTGCTTCTTGTTTCTGCCTTTGATGATTTGTTCCCACCATGCTGAGCCTATTGATAGTCCAGCAGTTCCTTCTGCTCACACACCTCCAATGGAGCCCCGCTGCCTGCAGAAAAGGTCTATACTCCCCAGCTTACATTGCATTATTAGTTGTGGCAATATCAGCCACAAACTTTTCATTCCTGAGTGACAAACACTTTAAATATATTACCACAGTCCTTATGGTACCACTTAAAGCAGACATCTAATTGCCATCCTATGGACAGAATCAAGCTCAGAAAAATGCAGTGGCTTAACCATCGCCCCTAGACCTTGCTGTAATTCATTTTATGTATTCAATATACTGTAAGCATTTGTTAAATAATTGGTTGTCTCTCCTTCTTCCCTTCCCTGACCCTTTTTATAATAACCTTAGCACAGAGGAAACGACATACTTCTTTGTCATATTCTTCATACTCTGTGCCAGGTTCAAATACAAGAGCAATTACCATCCCCAGGGTCAAAACTCACTTGATGTTAAGACATAGAAGGCCCTTACTAGCCTATATTGCAATTTAAGGCCCCTGCTCTAATTGATAAGAACTGATGAAGGAAATATATTTCATTTTACTTTTCAGTTTTATTCCGATCTAGCTACCTAATTGAAATGGAAATCCTCCGATGAAACATTTGAGACTATAATAGTCAAGTATATCAAGGACTCTCTCCTAGCCTTCACTCACTTTGAAAAGGAGAGAGAATTTTGTACACTGTTACAAAGTACAAAATTACTTCTAGCCAGGAAAACTGCAATAATTTCTATCCACCTATCTTGCCAACTCTTGTGGAGAGGGAGAACTAGTCTCAAACACTGGTATGTGTACAAGTATTTTAATCAAGCTAAATGCCATAAATATTAACTGATGAATCATGACACTGAACAATGACAGGTGAGTGGCGACAAGGACCATATGGTTTCCTGAAAATTTATTTTCTTATTCTTTGCAAAATGATCCTTATAATGCCTACAAGATGTAGTTCATCAATTTTTAATTTCATGTAGTATATAATGGCCCACAAATTTGTTTGAACCTCTTTAACAAAACATTTCATAGTTATAAATTTTAATCATTCTGAATGTTTGCTTATGTAAGTAAGACTTGCTTATGTAAGTAAGTTTTAAGATATTTGACATGGCTGAGCAGAGTGGGAAACCTCTTGGAAACCAAAGCACAGATCTTATAAAACATGAAAGGAGAGACTGAATAAAGTAAAACAGAGAAAAATTTCTATTCAACAAAAAAAGCACATCAAAGAAAGAGAAGGATGAATATAAATCAGATGTAGAAGTTAATAATCGCACAGAAGTTCCTACCTACTGGATGTGAATAATCAACACTTTGTAATGAAGGAGGTAAAGCTTAACACAAGAAATGCTTATTTCAGCTTTCAAAAGGGCAAGGAGGACTAATAAGTGTAGAACACTAGAATAAGAATAATATATTATAAATGCACATAATATACATGTGCAATAAGAATGACAGAATGACATACATAATGCCCATTTCAGCTACTTGAGTGAACACAATCAGGAGTGTTATAGTGATATATGGGTGTTTTGATTTTGTAAAGTTAACATTATTACAAAACTGTACAAAAGAGAATAGAAAAAGCCATAATTCAGGTAACTTTTAATATATCAGTGGATCAAGATAGACCTGGCAATAGGGTTTTTTGAATTTTAATGTCAAGCTTTACCTTCACTTTACATGTCTGTTCTGAGGCACTGCCCAGAGTATCCAGGGAAAGTGAGATGCTAGCCACACGAGCCAGGTGGTTGGCACAAAGTGAGCGCGCAAATTCTTGTTGATCTCTGAACAAAAAGTAAACACCCAAGTGTCTTGAGGAAGGACATGTGTTTAGAGAAGATACCCCGGGATCTGAGATCTGTCCCCAGAGCCCCTGCAAGCTGGAAACCTTCCTTACCTGTCAGAAGCTAGAGGTGGATACAATATACCCATCACCTCAGTCCCACCACCTTCGTGGTTGGTGTATCAGGATGGGTTTCCATGGAGTAGGACAGAGCTGCAGCACCGTGCAGATATAGGAAGGGTATAACAATGCATGCACATAGCCGGTGCTTCTTAAAGAGCATGCTGAAGGTGAAAAACTGCTTTAAATGCTGTGGTTGAACTTAGAAAGACACTCTCCATAACATGTGGCTACAGATAGATTCAGAGAAATTACTCCGGGTGGTAATAAAGGTCCCAGACAAAACAATAAAGCATGCCAATGCAGGCAGCACACAGACCAGAACCGAGGAATTTACCTGAATGACACCTGTCAGGCTTTCCACCTTCTTAGTGAGGTTAGGTTGAACGTCAATAACAGCCACAACACATGGACACACACACACACACATACACACACACCCACACATGATCTACAATATAGGTTATAGCACTCAATGCAACCTGTCCAGGGCCCTGCATGCGATAATATAACACAGTCTATAGTCTGCCCGAACTCATCTGGTAGAAAGTGTATGAGTAGGGCTGAAATCTATCCCACCTTCCTTTCCTCAAGCCAGCAGCCTTGACCAGCAGCCCTGGCTTGGGTCACCAGAGGAAGGAAAAAGGGATGCCTTTTTCTTCTTGGTGTTCTCAAGGATTCCATTGGTGGGATTCATAAAAAAGTCCCAAATGTACAACTGATGACTCTGATCCTTTCTATGTTCTACAAGGTTCAAATTAAAGAATTCCTCCAGGGCCCTGTGTTAAATATGTATTTAACCAAGTAGCCTTTGTCTGACCAGCCCTGTGCAGCTGGGAGTCTGTGGCTGGGTGGTCAGACCAGGTAAGCAGCACCCCACAGTCCTGGAAAAGGTCTGATCATTCCTGCCTAGGTAACTAACTTGGAAGAAACTACACACATCCACATCCACAAATACAGAATAATACTAGAGCACAGAGCTCAACTGGACAAAAGGTTTGATCACAAAAAAATATTACAAGACCTGCCACTCAGAGTCTGTGAAATTAGGAGTTAGGCACACTCTGACTTGGTTGCCTGTCCACCACCCCAAGTTTTCTTATCCTTTCACATCCCCAACCGGACTCACCCACAGCTAGTTGCTCAACCATCTGAGATTATTACTTTATGAAACATTTCTTATTTTTACAAAGGAAAAAGTTGGGTGTACTTTCTTCCATGTAGTCCCTTGGAGACATAAGGAGTTAGAGATGCATTTTCTCTTTAAAGATGACAGGAGGAAAGGGGAAATAATTCAATCAAATGGAAGGAACATACAATGAAACTTGAAACACAACGGCAAATGTTCTCCCCACAATTGTACTTAACCTTCACTTCACCCCAATTAGCCAAATTGCTAATTAGGCTACATTATCATCATACATTAAAACACTTTGATTTTTCCAAGGCCTTTTGGCATCTGTTATCTGAGAATGCTCTTCTTTCTCTTCTCTTTCCCATCTGACAAACTCCTGTTCATCCTTCAAAACCTTGCTTCCTGTTACCTTTTCTCTATAGCTCTCCAGTCCACTTCTAGGCTTAATGGCTCCCTCCTCATTTGCGGTTACATATCACTTTAAAAATACTTTACAAATATTCAGTATAAAATTTATTGACCTTGTCCCTCAATTATTGATTTATCTCTCAAGCAATCTCTCCAACTGAACAGTTACTTGCAAACAAGGATACTATCTTTTATTTAAATTTTTTGTTACAGAAAGTGTTATGGATAATAGACAAATATTTACTTTAATGAAGTCACTATAAAATGTTATGCTTTTATATTTACATTTTATTGTTGCTATTTTATTTTTCAAAATGACATTTCGTATGGATCATCAGGTAGAGAAGAAACTGCATAAAATAAGAAATTCAAGTCTTGAACTCAGGCATGAAATAAACTGTGTGACTTTAAACAACTGTCCCATCTTACTATGCACAGCTTCTTTCTCCGCAAAATCATGAATTGGTTTAAATCAGGGTATTTGACTTTTTGGGCCAGATACTTTTGTTTGCTGGGGAATCTCCTGTGTACTGTAGGATGTGTCTCATCCATCCAGACATGACAATCAAAACTGTCTCTGGACACTGGCAAATATCCCTGTGGATGGAAGGTAAACTCACCCCTAGTTACAAGCCATTTGTCTATACCGAGGTTTTACATTCTTTTGAGCATCAGAATCCTAATTTCTAAAGAAATTTCATCAATTGCATGAACAAACAACATAGATAAAATGGGGGCTCTGCCATAAAAGGGCTAGAGGAAGCACTATTGAAAACCCTCTAATATCTATGATTCTCTGATTTTACAGAAGCCCAGGTGGATGTACCCAACACATATGCCAGATGTCTGCCCTGCAGTTGCTCTAAGATATTTAGCCTGAAACATCGGGATTTGAAAAGACCAAATTGAAAGTATGCACCAAAGTTTAATATTAGTCATACAGTGGTAGATTATGAAGTCAAAATATTTTTATTTAATCCTTAGGAGGGGATCCTCTGCTACAATCACAATAAATAAGAAAAAGCAGTCATATATTTGTGGCATCCAGGAAATATGAAGTCACAAGTAAAATATCCACTGGACAATGAACCTCTTAAAGGCAGATCTAAATAAGAGTTTCACAACTCCAAAATTTATGCTGCATTTAAGAATCATTTATTGATCATGCAAAACTATTGGATTAAGCCAATTATGTACTAGTTCCTAGATGCTAAGCATAGCGTTATGGATACATATGTGTATATATAAATGTATATGTATATACATGATTGCACATCCCATTATATATATCTGTATGCACATACATGTATGTATATATATATATAATTTCTTATACCAACTTTCTATTAACTTTAATTGCAAAAGCGATTTAAAATGTATCACTTAAAAATTCAATAATAAAATTATATATGTAAATGTACAATGAAATTATTATTAGGTATACCTATATATTCATTAACTGGAATAAAAATGTATCTAAACTGTTAAAAGCTTTAATCATTGATTTTTTTTCTTGCACTCACCAGAATGCAATATTTTAATTCAAGGACCAGAAAAGTTTTTCTAATACTTAAAAGTAGATTCTAAATTTAAAACTTAGGTCACAACCAAATCAGTATAAACATTCAGTTCAAAAATAGCCCAGGTTTAATAATTCTGAAGTACAAGAAAAAACTAAATACAGCAGAATAAGAAAAGGTACCTAATCTGAAGTCAGTAGATAAAACATTCTGAAAGGAGAATTCAATATAAAAATTTAACAGTAGGAACAACAACAAAAAAAGGAATAGTGCCTCCCACATCAATTGTTTATCTTATTTTTGCAACCGGGAGCAAAAAATCTCTTACTCTCTTATATCCCCAAAATCTCACACTTTCCAAAGATAAGAACAAAGACAAAATTCAGAAATGTTAACATAAGGAGAAAACTGAATGACACATCTCTTTAATCATTACAATCACCTTATTCCAAGTTTGAAAACAACTAAGATCAGTTATAATCTTTTAAGTTACCGATATCAAGTAATAGATTTTTGAACCACTGCATGTCTGTGTTTTCAAACAAGATGTTTAACCCATGGGTAAGCAATGTTTTCAAATAGGCATGCAGATTAGAACTCCCCCATCTGTCAAATGGAGCAGAAAATGGCCTCTCCTCTAAATTGCAGATGGATTAATTGTCCCTATAGAGCTATGACAAGCTCTCCAGATTTCTTCTGGATTTCTAGAATCTAGATGTGTGGGCACAACTGTTCTCAGACTGCGTCTCTGCTTTTACTTCACCAATGCTTCCTTCTGGATAGAATGTGTGTTCTAAAGATAGTCATGAATGTCTATGACCAGTGATAACCACTGAACTGACCTCTGCTGTATGGTTCGAGAGAAGAGAGAGGGAACCATTTCATTAGGACCCACAAGCTAGTATCAGCATTAAGCACACAGGCTAGCCTCAGAAGAGAGGTTAAGTGCAGGTCTAAAATGGTAATGCTGAGTCCTCGCCCCAGTTGCAAATGGAATTAAGTCTTAAACTCATTTTGGACAAGTTCTACATTATGAAAGGGGCGATCCATGAATGCTATGGATGCTACTATACAAACTTACAGAAACAGGCTAAGAGACACAGACATTTATTGTAGGTCGAATGGGTTTCCCAGAAAGCTAAGACAAGAAAACACAAAGGTAGGAACTAAACTAATAGCCAAGCTGAGAAGGTTAAACTAGGCTGTGAGGGTTTTGGAGGGCTTTTTTATGGGACGAGTTTAGCTGGATGGACACAAGTATTTAGGTGGATCGGTATGTGGTAATACTTAGAAGAATATGTCTTGACATCAAACTACCTGTGTTTGAACCTTGGCCCCAACACTTGCTAACTATGTGGCCCTGAGTGGGTTGCTGAAGGTCTTTACACAACAACCTTGTCATCTAGGGGTTACAAATGGCATTATTTCATAAGAACTGTATGTGCTTATACTACTGGAAAACACTGCCGGACTCACAAGCCTGACTCACAATCGATAAATCTTCACTATTATTAGCTCTGATAACAGCCAGAAAGGTTTCTATTTTCACAGTCCTGAAGATTAAAAGTGGGAACCTAGATTTTTCAACAAAGTTATTGACTCACTCCCAAAATAATTTGTGCCAAAGAACCAATCTGATCAGAAAAATTGAAACAAAATAGAGAAAAAGGATTTCTCCTTAAAGTCAGAGTCTGTACAAATAAACTATACACATATAGTGCACACCATCAGAATTCTCAGAGGGTATCAACATATTTTAAATAGTGAATGTGCAGTGTTGATGATTCAATTGGATGACCCTTATTAAAGAGAGAGCAAAAGGAGGGATACTTTCCCTATAGGACAGCCTAAACCTCCCTCTACCACCTCTGTCCCCTCAATTCCTTGGCAGCAGCAGTGGACAAGATCTGGGACAAACTCTGGAACAAACATGTGGGCCTTTGGCTTGAAGATGTCGCTAAAGTTGCATGATGGTGTCTTAGAGGCCTTGTGTCCTCTTACTCATTTTGTTGCATCCCAATATCTCCACTTTGTTTCCATTCAAAGGAGGGTAGCCAGTAACGATGTTTATAAGCCTCTCTTTTCCAGTAGGGTGAAGTCCACATTGTTGATATTGAGCAAGAAAGGACTAGAGATACCCAGTTCTACATGATGACTGCTAACACCTGACTCTCCTAGAGCTGACAACTGGCTCTCATAGCATTCACACCTGACTTTCATAGCACTGACATGTAGTTTTCATAGTGTTGACACCTGGTTCTCATAGCATTGACACCTGGCTCACATAGTGGCCTCATGGTCTTTATATACCTGATCCCTCTCTCTTTCTTGGGTTTTTGTTGTGGCTGAATGGAAAGCAGTATTGGAAATGACATTAGGTTAAAACACTACTGTGTTAGGACATTGGAGTGAAAATGCAGTTCTCATTGTTAGCGTTTCAAAAAATTTTATGATGAGTATAACATTACCTGAGATAACATGATGAGTAATTATTGCACAGATGTTATACAGAGAAGGAGCTATATTAATATTTTTACTAGCTAGTTCATTGTTACTGCTACAAATGTATACATATCAATTACTAATTACACTTGAATAAAAAAAGAACTTTTCAAAATTGACTCAACATGGAAAACCGCCTGTACTGAATAAGGATCACTGTATGTTGACCTTTGACCTTGAATTAAAAGATAGTTTTCATATAATATGATTTACAATTACAAGCCATTATTTATTGAGCCCCTATTATGTCCCACCATATGTGTGTGTGCCTGTGTGTTTGTCTGTATAATGCATTCCTTAGAACAAAAACAAATAGGTTTGCACATTTTTCACACACATTCTACAGATGGAAAGACAGAAACAGAGAAGTTAAGTTCCTTACCTACAGTCATACAGCAGGTAAATGACAGAGCCTTAACTTCTGCTTGTTAGTACATAGGTCTTTAACGTTTCCTACTTAGATTTAATTTTTTTTCCTCATTATATTTTTTTCAGGAAAATGGAAAAGGTATGTTGCATTGTGTCATAAGGCACATTGGAAGGGTGCATTTTTTTAGTTTTGCAGCCAGCAGTATATTTTCCAGTCCAAATTTCATTTAAGATAGCAAGGCAAAATCACAGCCTTGCAAACAAGTGCAGAAATATTTCACTGCAACCAAAATTCTGTTCACTACCCAATTTAATCACATAGGAGGATCAAATAGAATTAGATGCTTTCTACTCGCTTTTGATAAACTTCAGCAAATATGTCAGGTTAGTAGAAAACTTGCCTTCCCCACGGTATTGCTGAGATAAATATCCTGAGGGAAATCTTGCCTGCCAATTTGATCTTAGCTTCCTATCCATAGCTTCCTATCCTCAAAATGAGGGTTCTGTTTATCAAGGCGAAAGCATAAAACAAACTACATTACTGTCATGGTCAGGTACATGTGTCAACTTGGCCAAGTGGTGGTACCTGTTTGTCTGGTTGGGTAAGTGCTGGCCTGTCTGTTGCAATGAGGACATTTCATAAAATTAGATCATGATCACGTCAGCTACATCCACAGCTGATTCCATTTGTAATCAGCCAAAGGGAGTATCTTCTGCAATGAGTGATGCTCAATCTAATCACTGGAAGCCTTTTAAGGAGGATTCAGAAGAGACAGGCTCTCTCTTCTTGCTTCTGCTGCCAAGACTCTCCTGTGGAGTTCGTCCATACCCTTCATTGGAGTAACCAGCTTCACAGCCTACCCTATGAATCTGGACTCTTCCATCCCCACAGTTTCCAACCAGCCTATCCTGAGAGTTCATTGCAGACTTCATCAGAGTTACCAGCTTGTGGCTTGCGCTACAGACCTTGGACTCTACATTCCCACAGCTTGACTACTCTTAGGACACAGCTGCAAATCTTCTCAGACTCCAACTGCCCCAGGCATAGGCAGAATTAAGCTCGTGTGAGTGTTTGTCTGGAGACTGTGCGCCTTCCCCGGGAGACGTGGGACCCAGCACAAGTGGATTCCCTCCCTCAAGGAATTCAGACCCCAGGGTCTGGAGAAGTGAAGTGATTAAAGCCAGCCTACAACCTCTCCTCTGTCTCAACTATGCCCCCAGCAGGGAGAGCCTGCTGAAGTAAAAGGTACCTCATCACTTTATGCTGATGGAACCCACAGGCAGAAAAGCACCACATACTGGGTAAGATAGGAAAAACACAGAGTCCAGAGGCTTCATAGGAAGGCCTTTCAACCTGGTGGGTCTCACCCTCAGGGAAAACTGAGGCAGGTGACTGTTTCCTCCAAAGAGGATGCCAGTTTGGTCTGTGAAAGTCTGGCTGGGGAAATGTTCTCCAGGAAGCTGTATATGCTCTGAATCAGCGTCCACTGTATGGTGCTGTTTCTCCCAAAGCCAGGATCCACGGGACCAGGAACCAAGGGGTGGAAATGGGAGTGGCACCACTCACTATTACCCCTAGTGATCCACTAGGAAAATTTTTGCTTCCTGTCCCTGTGACCCTGAGTTCTGCTGGTCTACAGGTTTTAGTTCCAAAGGGGGAGTGCTTCCACCAGGAGAAACAACAATGATTCCATTGAACTAGAATCTAATGCTGCCACCTGGTCACTTTGGGCTACTCATGCCCCTGGATCAACAAGCCAAGAAGGGGATTGCATTATTGTCTGGGGTGATTGACCCTGACTATCAGGGGGAAATAGGACTGCAACTACAAAATGGGGGTAAAGAAGAGTTTTCTTGAAATATAGGAGATCCCCTAGGGTGTCTTTTGGTACTACCATGCCCTGTGATTAAAATCAATGCAAAACTGCAACAGCCCAATCCAGGCAGGACTACCAATGGGTCTGAAACTTCAGGAATGAAGGTTTGGATCACGCCACCAGGCAAAGAACCATGGCCAGTAAAGGGGACATGGAATGGGTAATGGAAGAAGGTAGTGATAAATATGACCTACGACCATGTGATCACTTACAGAAACAAGGACTGTAATGATGTTTTGTTCATGTTATACTATTTAAGTTGTAAGATATCAAGTTCAAGAATGAATATTACCCAAGGACTTGCACAGTATTCTGGAGAGAATGTGTTTCCAGTTATATACAGGACAGTTGAATTTTGTTAGGTGAAAGAAAAAAATGTGTGCTTTAATGTTTTTTATTTAGAAATTAGGTATGGTTTAAGGTGATATATATATAGCTGCCAAGTTGACAAGGGGTGGACCGGCATGGTCAGGTTCATGTGTCAACTTGGCCAAGTGGTGGTACCTGTTTGTCAGGTTGGGCAAGTGCTGGCCTGTCTGCTGCAATGAGGACATTTCATAGAATTAAATCATGATCACATCAACTGCATCCACAGCTGATTCCATTTGCGATCAGCCAAGGGGAGTGTCTTCTGCAATGAGTGATGCTTAATCTAATCACTGGAAGCCTTTTAAGGAGGATTCAGAAGAGACAGTCTCTCTTCCTGCTTTGGCTGGCGAGCCTCTCCTGTGGAGTTCATCCAGACCATCCATCGGAATCATCGGCTTCACAGCCTGCCCTGCAGATTTTGGACTCTGCGTTCCCACGGTCATCTGAGACACTTTTATAAATTTTATATTTGTGAGTGTTCCCTGTTGATTCTGTTTCTCGAGAGAACCCTAACTAATACAATTACTCTCAAGGTACATGCACACACCACATAGGCACACTCACACACACCCACACACCCCCACACACCCATATACACATGCACACATCCCTTTTGGGATCTTGCTTTCTGCTTCCTGTTTCTTAACTCCTTCCCAGAGGAACACATGATCAGTGAACTATCAAATATTTCCTCCAAATAATGAGGGAGAATTACTCCCAAATATTAATTCTTCCAAAGAGGGGCAAACTTAGTTTGACACCACCTGGAATAGACACCATCCTATGTACCAAACAAGTATATGGCATGCACAAACATTTTAGAATTTGTCCATATCAAATGCAAGGAGTACACCTTGAAGTTCACAAATCTGTTTCACCATTTACATTGTAAACACAAATGAAACTCCAAATGGTTACATGAAATGAATGAACTGAAGTGACTCAAGTTCTGTTTCTTGGTTTTTACAATCATTGTACTCTCAATTGTGCATTCCTAATTTACTGTTGAAATGCAGCGATATATAGTGCCACAGTCCTGAAGACACAGGCTGCATCCTAAGGGAAACTGAATGGTTCCAAACTATTAATAACTTACTTTTGAAACAAACACATATATATTCTATGAGTCAAGTGTACAATTGGGCATTCCCCAAATGAACTTTCATGTGAAATATAACACTTCTCAAAGTCTCAGTAATTAATATTAGTATGCATCAGCAGTAACCACAGCCATTTTTAAAACTTTCATTTTTAAAAACTATTTCCCCCACCCCAAGGATATTTTGTCATTAACATTACTTAGGATTGAGATCATGTGGTACGACTGAAAAGCAGATTGACTTTCACATTTTTTAATGCATGAGCATGTAGTTTCTTTTGACTGGTGTCTGGGGTGGACTGCTCTAACCAAGCAGCCTTTTGCACCCCACTGACTCTAAGGAAAATCTGTTTCGTGAGCTTCAGCTGAAATACGATATGCAAGTGCTTTATTTCTTGTAAGTTGTTATAACCATGTTATTTTTTTTTAACAAGAAATTCTGGAAGAATGAAATGATCTAGGTTAGGAACCAAAGAAATGGTTGTCTCTCTCTTTTGTTTTTTTGATGTGGTATGGCAGGGGTCACACTTCATTCTTTTTCCATGTGAGTATCACCTTATTGCAGCACCATTTGTTGAATTTTTATTTGGTTGATTTTTCATTTGTTTGTTTGGGAAGTGCATGAGAGGGGAATCAAACCCGGGTCTCCTGCATGGCAGGCAAGAATTCAACCACTGAACTACCCTTGCACTCCCTAAGAAGGTTCACTCTTGCCAAAGTTCCAGATGCTTTTAAGGAGCAAGAGATGTGCTTGAGAACGAAGCCTGGCATCCTCAGCTTAGTGCCAAGCACGGCTGTCTGAAAGGTTATTGAGTACTTCAATCACACACTGAAAGATTGAGTATTCTTCTCCACAACACATTTTAGAAAGTAACCCAAAGATGTAATCTGGTTATATATGCTCAATTTCCAGGAAGATGCAAGGAATAGAAAAAGTTCAGACTGGTTGTGTGACCTTGGGCAAGACGGTTCTTCTCTCTGCCCCTAAATTTCCTCATTTGTAAAATGCGGGCTTTGATTTGACCATCTCTGACCCTCCAACTCTATAATTCTTTGATCTATGTATGTTCTTATATACCAAATAGCTTAGAAAAGTTAGCAGTTAACATTTGCTGCATGCCTGTCTTACTTCAGAGAAAACTTGAGCTCCACTGAAATTGCTTTTCCTAGTTTAAAGACTATATTGATTTGCAAAAAGTAAATTACAGGACAAGAGTCTTCCTTGAAAGAATAATTCTAATGATTTAAGTTTGGTTTTCTGATTGTTCTAAATAATACAGTTTTGAAGATCCATATACTAAATTGTTTTGAAGATGACACCTCTGCCCTAACCCCCCAACCTTCGGAAATGAATTTCCATGTTCTTCAAAACACAATAGAATTGTGCTTAGCAGCTATTAAACTTCTAAACGTACTTAGTGCTTTTTCAAATGTAATATAATCTAAAAAAATGTAGAAAAGCATATTTTCTTTCTTTGCCTACATTACCTAAAAGAATAAATAGGCTTGGTTTAATATGGCCCTGGAGATCCTGCTAAATGATGCCGCTTTAGGCTGATACAAAATAGGTAATTCTCCTTTAACAACAGATGCCTTGCATTTTATTCCTTGCATTTGCCATGAATTAATATAGGTTCCACAACAGAATAAATGGGAAGATGTTCCTTTCTTGACTCCCTGCCAGTTTTTTTACTACTTCTTAAAGGCAAAGTGAGTTTTCAGAAAACTATTTTGTTCTCAAATTTACTTTAGTTCTTTACATTGGCACATCATAGTTTCCAGAACAAAACTGAATTAATTTGACACAGCAGGAAAACAGTGAGTCTTTCCAAAACATCCTCACTGATATTCAGCACACCAGTAGCCTTTTATGATGCTAGCAGAATCACTATAGATGCTTCAAGGCTTCTATAATGCTTGAATTTCCCTATTTAATATGTGAAATTATTTCCCAGTGTAAAAGAACAGAAATGAGGTTTAAATACTAGGTTTTATAGAAGATCCAGAGTTAAACTCAAATAACTAACAAAAAACAAGCAGTACATATTGTGACCTACCTCATTTAAAATAAATGCTTCTAATACACATAGCTAGAGCCATGGATGCAATCAAAATGCTGTACAATCAAAGCCAGAGAATCAAATGGTTGAATATTTTCTTAGTATATTTTTGTTTGATACCCCAAACATTTTCTTTTCTTTCTGAACTTCACTTAGCATAAAAATGATATGAATATTTTTCCTGCTTCATGGCCACTTACCATCTTCCTTAAAACTGAAATCTTAAGTGCAGCACCTCTAAATTGGGTGGAGTTGACAGCACTATAAAAAGTATTAACTGTGTGGATGCTATGGGGTTGTTTGAGTGGGCAGAAGAGGCCCCTGTCCTTGTCTTTGAATAATACTCACTAACACATTATTATTAGGCAATATGTATAGATGTGTAAAAATGCATTATGAATAATAAATTATCTGGAAAATGCATTGTCCTGAATTCTTCCCAATTCCACAAATTGAAGTTCATACCATGAGAAAATATTCAAGACCACAAATCTCAATTAGGTCTCTAGGATGCTCTAAAATCCGACTCTCTTATTTATCCAATAATTACTCATATCTTCTCCTCAGTCTTCAAAAATCTAATTCTTTCTTCCCTGACTTCATTCACATCTGATAACCTCCTTGAAGCTTAATACTTGAGGGCGAGGGGTGGGGGATGGGTGAGCAGAAGCAATGAGAATATCCAAATAACCCACTGTGCCACTTCTATCACTTGAGCACCTGTAACAATACTCTGGATTTCCTCCCATGGAACCGTCCTCCCGATAAAGTGCTCACGTTCCGACCAGAAGCCAAAAAACTGCTTCATTTTCTCACTTGACCCCCACTCTTCCTGACAATTCAAGGACCTTGTTCCAGCAATTATCCCTCTCTATTGGAATCATCATAATTTCTCCTCTTTACTGAGTCATTCCATTAGCATAAAAACATACTGTATGCACTGGTATTTGCAACTTCAAAATGCAAAAAATTGAATGGCTTGATGAACAGATAAATGAACAGATAAAGCAAATATGAAAAGTGCTTTGAACCTAGGTGGTGGGGATATAATATGGACATTCACTGTCAAATTCCTTCAACTTTTCTATATATTTCAAAATTTTCTTAATAAAATATTATAAAAATAATAATTTAATTTCGCTCAACTTAAAAAATATATATCTTATTGACCTCTAGCACCAACCATTATTTTGTTTCCCACTTCTTACGACAAAGCATTCCCTTACTTACAGGTCTTCGTTGCAAAAGTTTATGACATAGATTGGAAAGTTTTTCTATAGAGATACACATATTTTTGGCTTCTCAGGTCATAAAATCTCTGTCACAGCTACTCACCTCTGCCTTTGTACCAGGAAAGCAGCTGGAGACAATATATAAACAGATGGGTGTGAACTGTGGTGGTTGTGTTGTATTTCAATAAAACTTTATACAAACAGGTCATGATGATCCCGGTGTATGTATGTGAGTATATACATACATAACGTGTGTACAGTTTACATACCGAGAAAATGAACATTAGCATACTTGCCATGTGGCTTTAAATATAGTACATTACCATTACTTTAAAATTCCCATACATCCCAAATCAATTGTATATCCCTTTCCTCCTCCCGAAGTAAACTCTGTCATGAATTTAGTTCTAACAATCCCTTGTTTTCTCTATAATTTTACAAAAGCTCTATTTATGTCTAAATAATGCAATGTATGATTTCGCCTATTATACTGGTATTTATTTTTAATGCAATTTCATTGAACCATATTCACACATCATAGAAACAATCTGAAGTATACACTCATTGGCTTACATTATCATCACATAGTTGTGCATACATCCCTATAATCAAATTTAGAACATTTTCATTACTCCAGAAAATAAGTAAAAAGAAAAAAGAAATCCCAAATCCTCCCATACCCCTTATCTCCCTCTATTATTGACCCATAGTACTGGTAGGGTACATTTGTTACTGTTGATGAAAGAGTATTAAAATATTACTGTTAACTACGTCCATAGTTTGCAATAGGCATATTTTTCCCAAATGCCCCTCTATTGTTAACTCTTTGTAATAGTGTCATACATTTTTTTCTAGTTCTTGAAAGAACATTTTTTATATTTGTACAGTTATCACAGCCACTGTCCATCACAAGATTCACTGTGTTACACACTTCCTTGTTTTAGCCCCCAACTTTCCTTCTGGTGACATACATAACTCTAAACTTCCCTCTTCTACCACATTCCACACCATTCAGCCCTGTTGTTTATTCTTATGATAACATGCTACTGTCACCTCTGTCCATTTCCAAATGTTAACGTTTAACTAGTTAAGCATTCTGAAAATATTAAGCAACTACTCCCCATTCTTTAGCCTCATTCTATATCCTGGTAACCTATATTCCCTCTCTCTATATATATATCGGTGTATGATCCGGTAATCAAACCCGGGTCTCCCGCATGGAAGGTGAGCATTCCACCACTTATATCCTACATTTTATGTCTGTGAGTTTGCATATTATAAATAATTGAGATCAGTGAGATCAAACAGTGTTTGTCCTTTCGTTTCTGACTTATTTCATTTAACATAGGTCTGCAGGTTCATACATGTTGTCACATGTTTGGGACTCCATTCTTTCTTACTGCTGCATAGTAGTCCATGGTATATATATTGTACTTTTGTTTATTCATTCATTTGTTGATGGACACTTCGGTGGTTTCCATCTCTTGGCAATTTTGAATAATGCCGCTATCAACATCAGGGTGCAGATGTCTGCCCATGGCCCTGCTTTCAGATCTTCCAGGTGTATCCCGAGAGAGGGAATGCCAGGTCATAAGGCAAC
Source organism: Myrmecophaga tridactyla (assembly GCA_004026745.1). Classification (NCBI taxonomy): domain Eukaryota; kingdom Metazoa; phylum Chordata; class Mammalia; order Pilosa; family Myrmecophagidae; genus Myrmecophaga; species Myrmecophaga tridactyla. Next base: position 40,176 of record PVIY010007765.1, on the reverse strand, counting down.
TCTATACTTAGCTTCCTGAGGAACCACCAAACCAACCTTCACAGCAGCTGTACGACTTTACCATTCCCACCAGCAGTGAATAAGCGTCCCAATTTTTTCACATCCTCTGCAACACTTGTAGTTGCCTGTTTGTTTAATAGTGGCCATTCTGGAAGGTGTGAGATGATATCTCATTGTGGTTTTGATTTGAATTTCTCTAAAAAATAGTGAAGCTGAGCATCTTTTCATGTGCCAATTAGCCATCTGTATTTCCTCTTTGGAGAAATGTATATTCATGCCCTTTGCCCATTTTCAAATTGAGTTGCTTGTCTATTTATTGTTCAGTTGTAGGATTTCTTTATACATTCTGGATATCAAACCCTTATCAGATACCTGGTTTCCAAATATTTTCTCTCATTCAGTCGGTTGCCTTTTCACCTTCTGACAAAGTCCTTTGAAGCAGTGAATTATTTGGTTTTGAGGAGTACTCATTTATATATTTTTTTCTTTTATTGCTTGTGCTTTGGGTATAAGGTCTAAGAAACTACTGCCTATCACTAGATCTTAAAGATGTTTCCCTACATATTCTTCTAGGAGTTTTATGGTACTGAATCTTATTATTTAGGTCTTTGATCCACTTTGAGTTAATTTTTGTATTGGGTGTGAGACAGAAGTCCTCTTTCATTATTTTGGTTATGGATATCCAGTCTTCCCGATACCATTTATTGAGCAGACTATTCTGTTTCAGTTGAGTGAACTTGGGATCCTTATCAAAAATCAAATGACCATAGATCTGAGCATCTATTTCTGAACTTTGAATTAAATTCCATTGATCTATGTATCTACCTTTCTGTCACTACCATGCTAGTTTTTGTTTTGTTTTGTTTTTGGCATGGGCAGGCTCCAGGAATTGAACCTGGGTCTCCAGCATGGCAAGAATTCTGCCACTGTGCCACTATTGCACTGCCCTATACCATGCTGTTTTAACCACTGCGGCTTCATAATATGCTTTAAAGTTTAAAAAGTCACATGACCTCCTACTTCATTCTTTTCTTCAAGTTTTAATTTTTTATTTTTTTTTGGCTCTTCAAGGCCCTGTACCCTTCCAAATAAAAATGATAAATAGCTTTTCTAATTCTGCAAAGAAGATTGTTGGAATTTTAACTGCCATTGCTTTGGATCTGTAGATCAATTTGGTTAGAATTGACATCTTAGCGACATTTCGCCTTCTAATCTAATCTATGAACATGGAATGCCTTTCCTTTTTTTTTTTAAGGTCTTCTTTGATTTCTTTTAGCAATGTTTTGTAGTTTTCTGTGTACAAGTTCTTTACATTCTTGGTTAAGTTTATTATTACGTATTTTATTCTTTTAGTTGCTATTGTAAATGGATGCTTTTTCTTCATTACCTCCTTGGATAGCTTATTACTACTCTATAGAAACATGATTAATTTTTGCATGTTGATCTGGTATCCTACCACTTTCCTGAACTCATTTATTAGCTTAAGCAGCTTTTTTGTGGGTTTTTTCAGGATTTTCTAAATATAGGATCATGTCATCAGCAAACACTGACAGTTTTACTCCTTCCTTTCCAATTTGGACATCTCATGCTTCTTTTTCTTGTCTAATTGCTCTGGCTAGATCTTCTAGTACAATATCAAATAACCATGCTGACAGTGGGCATCCTTGTCGTATTTCTGATCTTAGAGGGAAAGCTTTTTGTCTCACACTGTTGAGTATGATTTTAGCTGTGGGTTTTTTATATATGCCTTTCATCATGTTGAGGAACTTCCCTTCAATTCCTTCCTGGAAGTGTTTTTTGTGATGAAAAGATGCTGAATTTTGTCAAATATCTTTACTGCATCAATTGAGATGATCATGCAGTATTTTTCCCTTTTGATTTGTTAATGTGGTGTATTATATAAACTGGTTTTCTGGTGTGAACAACTTTTGCATACTGGGGATAAAACCCACTTGTCATGGTGCATAATTCTTTTAATATGCTTTTGGATTCAATTTGAAAGTATTTTGTTGAGGAATTTTGCATCTAAATTCACTAGAGAGATTGGTCTGAAGCTTTCTTTTCTTTTAGAATCTTTCTGCAGCTTTGGTATTAGGGTAATGTTGGCTTCGTGGAATGAGTTAGGTAGCCCCCTCTAATTTTTTTTTGAAGAATATCAGCAGGAATGGTATTAATTCTTCTTGGAAAGCTTGGTAAAATTCAACTGTGAAGCCATCTGGTGCTGGGCTGTTCTTTTTTGGTAGGTTTTAGATGATGGATTCAATCCCTATACTTGTGACTGTTTTGTTGCGGTCTTGTAATTCTTCTTGACTCAGTGTTAAATTGTTTGTGTATAACTAGGAAGCAGTCCATTTCATCTAAGTTGTCTAGTTGTTGGCATACAGGTGTTCATAGTAACCTCTTATTTTTTTTTTTAATTTCTTTGGGGTCCATGGTAACTCCTCCCCCTCTCATTTTTTATTTTATTTGTATCTTCTCTCTTTCTGCCATTGTCAATCTAGCTATGTGTTTGTTGATTTGATAGATCTCAGTGAACCAACTTTTGGTTTTATTGATTCTATTATTTTTTTATTCTTCATTTCATTAATTTCTGCTCTAATCTTTGTTATTTATTTCCTTCTGTTGCTTTGGGATGAGTTTGCTGCTCTTTCTCCAGTTTTTCAGTTAGGTCACTGGCTTTAGGTTTTTTCCTTTTTAATGTAGACTTTTAGGGCTATAAACGTCCCTCTCAGCACTGCCTTTGTTGCATCCATAAAGTTTTGATATGTTGTGTGCTATTTCAGTCATATCAAGATATTTACTGATTTTTCTTGCAATTTCTTCTTTGACCCACTGATGTATAAGAGCATTTGTTTAACCATCATATATATGTGTATCTTCCAGTTCTCCGTTGTTATAGATTTCCAGCTTCATTCCATTATGATCAGAGAAAGTATTTTGTATAATTTCAATCTTCTAAAGTTAATTATGACATGTTCTGCTTCTCAGCATGTGGTCTATCCTGGAGAATGTTTCATGAGCACTTGAAAAGAATGTGTAACCTGATGTTTTGGGGTGAAATGTTCTAAATATGCTTGTCAGGTCTAGTCCATATTACATAGGTTCTATATTTCTTTACTGATCCTCTGTTCAGATGTTCTAGCTATTGAACAGAGTGGTGTGTTGAAATCTCCCACTGTTATTGTACCATCATCTATTACTCCCTTCAGTTTTGCCAATGTCTGCCTCAGTACTTTCGGGTACCTTGATTAGGTACATAATAATAATGCTTGTTAGTTCTTCTTGGTGAATTGCCCCTATTATTATTATATAGTGTCATTCTTTATCTCTAATAACATTTTTTCATTGAAAGTCAATTTGTCTGATATCAGTATAACTATCCCAGTCTTTTATTGTTGTTGTTTTTGTTACTGCTTGCATGGAATGTCATTTTCTATCCCTTCACTTTCAATTTATTTGTAACTTTGGATCTAAAATGAGTCTTTTGTGAGCAGGATATAGTAGATAATATTAATATACCCTTCCAATCTATGTCTTTTGATTGGGAAGTTTAATCCATCAAAATTCAAAGTTATTATCTTAAAGACAGTACTTTTGTTAACCATGTTATCATTTGGCTTTTACTTTCTCTCTTTTTATCGTCTTAGTTACCTGAGTAATACTCTTCAATTCTTTACCCTCCTCCCAACCTCTCTTATCTTTTCTTTTCAGCCTTCAGAACTCTCCTTGGTAGTTCTCATATGACTGGTTTCTTATTAACAAACTCTCTCAGCTTTTCTTTGTCTGTGAATATTTTAAACTCTCCATTTTTGAAGAACAGCTTTTGTGGGAAAGAGAATCATAGTTGGCTATTTCTCTCTTTCAGAATCTTAAATGTATCATGCCACTGCCTTTTCTCCTCCATGATGTCTCATAAGAAATCAACACAATCTTATTTGGCTTCCCTTGTATATTTGTTTGCAAGCTGTCAGAATGCAATATACCAGAATTGGAACAGCTTTTATAAAGGAAATTTAATAATTTACAAGTTTATAGTTCTAAGGCTTCAAAATGTCCAAACTAAGGCATCCAGGGAGGAATATCTTAATTCAAGGAAGGCCAACTGAGTCAAGAACACCTTTGTCAGCTTGGTAGTCATGTGGCTGGCATCTGTTGGTCCCTTGCTCCTGGGTGCCATTGTTTTCAGCCTCTTTCCTATGGGGGTCCCTCACTTTGCTTCTCCAGGATTGGCTTTCATCTCTTCACTTCCCTTGGCTCTCTCCAGGTTCTGGCTTGCCTAACATCTCATGGCAATGTCTGCTGGGCTCCAGGCATCTCCAAACATCTGTTGTATCTCTGTTCTCCAAGTGTCAGTAATTGTGTCAGTTCTGCTTAAAGATTCTGTTATCTCTCTCTCTCTCTGACAGCTCTTAGACTTCTGTCATTTCTGACTCTCTCCAAAATGTTTCCTCTTTTAAAGGATTCCAATAAATGAATCAAGACCCACCTGGAATGGGTGGAGTCACATCTCCAGCTAATCAAAATGTCACATCCACAGTTGGGCATGCCATACCTTCATAGAGATAATCTAATCGAATGTTTCCACCTACAATATTCAATCAGGATTAAAAGAAACAGCTGCCATCACAAGATTTAATTAGGATTAAAACATGGCTTTTCTGGGGTATATGATATTTTCAAACTGGCACATCTTGCAGGTGGTAAATCAGTTTTTCTTGCCCCTTTCATAATTTTCTCCTTCTCTTTGGCATCTGACAGCCTAATTACTATGTGCCTTGGAGTGGGTATTTGGATTTATTCTGTTTGGAATATATTGGGCTTCTTGTATTTGCATATTGATGTCTTTTATAAGGGTTGAACTTTTCTAGCCATTATTTCTTCAAATATTCTTCCTGCCCCTTTTCCTTCTCTTCTCCTTCTGGGACACCCATGATGCATATGTTTGTGTGCTTTCTATTGTAAATCATTTCCCTGAAATCCTGCTCAGATTTTTCCATTTTTTCCCCATTTGTTCTTTTATCTGTTCAAATTTGGTTGCTTTGTCCTCTAGTTTGCAGAGTCTCCTGCTTCTTTAAATCTGCTATGTCTCTAGTGTACTTTTAATTTTATCTACATTGTCTTATATTTCCATAACTTTTAAAATTTTTATGTAATCTTTCAAATTTTTCTCTAAGCTCTTCTAGTATCTTTCTAGTACCCTTTATTTCTTTAGACACATTTTCCTCCATTTCTTTTAATCAATTCAGGAGATCTATTTGAAAATCTTTGATTAGTTGTCACAGATTCTGCGTCTCCTCCAATTTTTTTATTTGTTCCTTTGACTAAGCCATTTCTTCCTGTGTTTTAGTGTGCCTTTTGATTTTTTCTGCTAGCTAACCATCTGCTTGTCTTGATGGGACTATTCTGAAGGTCAGTGTCTCTCTTTTGTTTAGGACTTAGTTTGTGCCTGGGTTTGTATTAGGGCACTACTTTGACATTTGGGTCATCAGTATTTCTCTGCAAAACAGAGCTGGTTACCCATGTATGGTGTGAAGATCAACTTATTTTGGCCTGGGATAAGGTCTGGAGAAATTCTAAAAAGCCCTGCCATTTTCACCTGCACTTTCTGGTGTGCCCAGCACATGGTGCTGTTCTATGACTTAACCATCCTCAGAAGCTGTTTACCTTCTGTAGCCTCGTCAGTGTCTGAGAGCTGGGGCTAAAACTGCAGGTTCCTGTACCCTCACTTCTCCGGCCAAAATCTGGCTCAATGTGGGGCTGTGTTCCCCACTTTTCTTGTGGTGGAGGATTGCCCGAGCCACCCCAGTCTACAGCCATCCCCTAGACAATGATAGGGCTGCCACTGCTATTTCCTCACAGGTAGGGGAGGGGCACAGAACCCAGGGCTGGAAACACAGTCTCTGAACACATTTTCTAAGACTCTTTGTCCCTCACTGACCAGGGCCTTGAAATTCCATTTGTTCCCTAGGTCCTCCAACAGCTGATTTAGACAGTTTCTTCCTGGCTACTTGGTGCTTTGGGGGAAGATTCTGCGGTTCCCTCCATAGTCCTCTGATTGGAAGCACTTCCTTGCCATGTTTTTGTATTTTGCCCTCCCCCATTGCTTAAATCCTGCCGTGGATCTCAAGTGGGCTTGGGTCTCTGTAACCCTAGACAGGTGGGGATCTGTCTCACTGCTGTGAGAGATTTTATAATCTGTTCCAGTGGGAGGTGGGAGGGATCCCAGCTGTCTCTTTTGCCTTCCCAAGGTGTGTGGGATTGAGTGAGAGGGAGGGGAGAGGACCAGGTGGCCCAGGGCAGAAGTTCTCTATCTGATATTTTTCTTTCTTCAATTCAGCATTTGTGGGATTCTTCTCCAATCTTTAACTTCCTCCAGATCTGAACAAGTGAAAATTATCTTTTTTTTTTCACTGAATCATAGAGGAGAGGCAATCAGTAGCTGTCTTTCATCACCATGTTCATATCACACCTTAATTTATTTTTAATTTCCATAAAATCAATTTGTTATTCAACTTTTTCTTGACTAAAATTGTTAATTGTATTTTTTTACTCTTTTTAATAATTAAACTTTCAAGGGAGTTGGTGTGCTAGCCTATTAAAAAATTAAAATTCGCCTTCATTGATCCTCAAATGAAGCTACTTTTTCTTGATTCTTTCATTTCTGCTCTTAACATTATCAATTCCTTCCTTTTACTTTGGTGTCCTAGTTTGCTAGCTGCCAGAATGCAGCACACCTGAGATGGATTGGCTTTTAATAAAAGGGGATTTATTTCATTAGTTCTTTAGAGGAAAGGCAGCTTACCTTCAACTGAGGTTCTTTCTTACACAGAAAAGTACAGGGTGATCTCTGCTGGCCTTCTCTTCAAGGCTCTAGGTTCCAACAACTTTCCCTGGGGTGATTTCTTTCTGCATCTCCAAAGGCCTGGGCTGAGCTGCGAGTGCTGAGATGAGGTATGCTGAGCTGCTTGGCCTGTGCTGCTTTGAGCTCTCTCATTTAAGCATCAGCCAATTAAATGAAACATCATTCATTGCAGCAGGCACGCCTCCTAGCCAACTGCAGATGTAATGAGCAACAGACGAGGTTCATGTACCATTGGCTCATGTCCACAGCAATAGAACTAGGTGCCTTCACCTGGCCAAGTTGACACCTGAACCTAACTACCACATTTGGGTTTGTTTTGCTATTCTTTTACCAAGTTTCTGACCTGAATTCTGTTTTACATCTTTCCTTCATGTTTCATACATACACTTACTCTATTAATTTCTCTCAACTTACTTATATAGACACTTAGAATAAACTTGTGCAAACCTAATGATAAAATAAATGAGTAAATAGAAAAAATTGCCACATATTTGTAAAGAAAGGGCAATATTACCCAAATAATAGAATTAAATCATAAAATTATTTTCAATTCTGTTGAGGAGAGAAGACATAGTTGAGAATTCGGTAAAACAATATATTTGATAAATTTGATGGTTTGATAAAGTTTACCTGGAAAACAAAATGGGAAGAACCAACAAAATGTTGAAAATAATAAATAGAGTGGGGGATTTAGTCTATCAAAAGTTAAAATACATTTCTAAGCAATAGCATTTATAATAGTGTGGCACCAATAGTGCAAGAATAGACAGATGATAAATGCAAAACAACAGAAACCTTCCAGCACAGAATATGTACAAGTGAGTGTGTTTGTGTATGTGTGTGTGTATGTGCAGCAAAGATATTTTTCCCTATCTAAATGAAAATGCCCAGTTTTGGAAAGGATGGTGGGTAATTGGCCCTCTCATAAACTAGTGGTAGTGGTGAAAAACTGGTGTCAGCTCTCTCTAGGAAATTTAGTAACTATTAAAATATATATATTTTATGTGTATATATGTATGTGTATATATCTATATATGTATAAATTTGCAAATATTTTGCTTATTAATAAAAGGGTCAATTTATCAACCAAACCTAAATTTCCAACAACAGCTAACACATTAGGGTATTTATTCGGTGCCAGGCACTATTCCAGGAGCTTTATTTGGATTGACTCATTCACTTCACAACCCTATGAAGTAGAAAAATTATAATCCACATCCTATAGGTGAGGGGATCATGTGGAGACAGGTAAGTGTTTTGCCTGTTGTTATGGGTTGAATTGTGTCCTCTAAAAAGATATGCTGAAGTGCTAATCCCCAGAACCTCAGAATATGACCTTGTTCAGAAATATGGTCCTTGCAGAAGGAATAAGTCAACTTAAGATAGCGTTACCCTGGGGTAGGGAGGGCCCCTGATCCAATATGCCCAGTGTCCTCACAGGAAAGGCAGAAGAGCTTCAGAGGCAAAGAAGGACACCAAGTGATGACAGATGCAGAGCCTGAAGTGGGACAACCGCAAGCTGAAGAGCACAATGGTCTAGCTGCAGCTAGAAAGAGGCAAGGGAGCCCCTTTGGTGTTTCAGAGGGAGCCTGGCCCTGCCAACATATTGATTTCAGATTTCTCACCTCCATAAATGTGAGACAACAAATTTCTGTTGTTTTAAGTCACCCTGTTTGTGGTCATGTGTCAGAGCAGCCCTAGGAAATGAACACACATCTAGGATTCAGTAGAGAGGGCTCTGCACTGGCTATTCTGGCTCCAGACTCTGATCCAAACAGTTATATCTCTACCTATAACAGTCAGAAACTCTTCAGAATATATTTTCTCTGAACAACAAAATATCAATGAGCATGGAAATAGTTCACAAAAACATATATGATATTGTCTGTTTTTAAAACAATGCAAATATGCATGGAAAATATTGGAAGACTCTTCACCCAAGTTTATCTGTTATATCTGGGAGGTAGCGTTTGGGGTTGTGTTCATTTTCTTCCTTACGTATTTCTATATGCTCCTTTTAAAAAACATATATTATTCTTTAGACATAGATCAATTTTATATAATGAAAAATGCTGTTTTAATGTATGCAGAGGTATATGTATGCACCTGCTTCCTGAGAAAACAGGCTATCAGAAAACACCACAAACTAGGGGAATTGCTGAGCCCTGCATCTGTTAATGGTGTCTAAGTGTCTGCAGAGGTAGCTCCATAAAAGAACACTGATGGAAAAGGAAAATGACTTTGGAAAATATTTTGTCAGTTTCTTATGAAACTAAACCTGCACTTACCACATGACCCAGCAATTACACACTCGGGTATTTATCACAGAGAAACGAGAGCCTGTGTTCACACAAAAAACTTTTACACCAATATTCATAGTAACTTCATTAAAAATGGCCAATACTGGAGAAAACCTATGTGCCCTGTGATGGTTTGAAGCTGTATGCACCCCAGAAAAGATTAGGTTCTTTTAATTTATTCCTGTGGATGTGGACCTATTGTGGGTGGGAACTTTAGAATATGGAGATAAGACCCACCTCATTCAGGATGGGTCTTAATCCTCTTAGTGGAGTCCTTTATAAGAAGATATAAGACAGAAAAAAAACTGAAGAAGCTGAGAGAGCAGACACAGAAAACAGATAGGATGCCACTAAAGGAGAGACTGAAAGCAACAAAACTGGGAGAGAAGGACTGGCAGATGCTGGCCATGTGCCTTCCAATGTGACAGAGGTGCTCTGGATGCTGGCAGCCTTTCTTCAGAGTCCAGGTAACATCCTGTTGATGCCCTGAGTGGGACATTTTCAGGGCCTAAGAACTGTAAACTGTAAGTTAATAAATCCCCATTGTAAAAGCCAACCCATTTCTGGTATATTGCATTTCACCAGCTTTACCAAACCAAAGCATCCTTCAGTAGGTGAATGATTAAATAAACTGTGGCACACCCACACTGTGAAATAGCACTAAACAATAAATAGGAAGGAACTATTGACACAGGCAACAACTTGGATGAATTTTGAGGAAATTATACTGAGTGTGGAAAAAAGCCAATTTCAAAACATTTCATACTGTATGACTGAATTTATATAATATTATGGAAATGGTAAAATCCTAGTGATGGAGAACAGATTAGTGGTTGTAAAGGATGACACTGGAGTTACTAGGGTTACAGAGACACCATTATAGCACATAGGGGAAGGTGGTAGCCAGGAAGAACTATGCTGGGCTCACAAAGGGAACTGTGAGCCCAGCATTGAAAACTGATGATACATACATAAATCATATAAGTTTAGAGCCTATACTCAGGTCAGCATCCTGCGCTTGCGGTTAACTGTATCCTGCTTCTCTGGTCAAGCAGAAAAGCTGGATTCAATCAGTTGCAAACACAGGTGCAGAACCTCCAAATTGCCTTTAAAATGACCTTATTAGCATAGTAAAAGACACAGGCAGAGGTGGAAACTTTCTCCTATTTTTGAGTATACACTGTATGAAATAGTATGTAGATAACATGGGATTATATAACCCTATGGACATGTTCATTAATTAGTAGTCAACAGATAATTATACATGCAGATAATGCTAGCTTTGTGTGAAACACCTGGCCCCAAGCTACACAAGACTATATAAGCCAAGAATCTGATAGCTTAGGGCTTCCAACTTCTGGACGAGGATCAGATCCTTTTCTCTGCAGATATAATTAAACTCTTTGAATTGTCTACTTATGTCATGGTTCTTCTAACTTGGCGGTCACCGTTGGTTTTCTTAAGAGGTTGGTGGTTTCCCAACCTAACACCAGGGATTAAGAATGGGGTGGGTAGGCGGGCCATGGTGGCTCAGCAGGTAAGAACGCTTGCCTGCTGTGCCCGAGGACCCGGGTTCGATTCCTGGTGCCTGCCCATGTTAAAAAAAAAAAAAAAAAAAAAGAATGGGGTGGGAGTTGTGGAGAAGGACGGGTATGGCAATAAATAAAGGATCTTTGTAGAGGTGGTACAATTCAGTATAATGACTGCAGAGGTGCTTACACCAACTTATATGTGATAATATTTCATAGAACCAAATAGATACACACACACATACACACACACACACGAGCATATGTAAAACTGATGACAATTGAAGAAGGTCAGTGGAATGCACCAATGCCAGTTTCCTGGTAGTGATATGTACTACAGTCAGGCAACATATTACCCCCCTTAGAGGAAACTGTGTGAAGAGCACAGGATTTCTCTGTTTTAGATTTTGCAACTGCTTATGAGTTCACAATTTTTTCAAAAATTCCTCTTCCTCTTCCATCCTGCACAGTCTTGAGTCTCATCCAGGCTCCATACCCTGGGTTCTGACTGCCCCTCTCCTTGGATGGTCTGAGAAGTAACAACTAGTATTGGAGCAGGATGCCATAAGGAGCTTCTCCTCCAGAGAAGGCAGGTCCCATTTCCCTACACCTATCTCTATTTCTTCATATAGAAACAGGGATTACAGTTGCATCCCTAGGAACACAAAGACTCAAAGTTCTCTTCAAATCCTGAGCCTGGTTTCCCATCCATGACACCCCATATATGGTTACCTTTGACTGCATGTGTATCTGTTATACATGCATTTCCTTAGGTACCTGAAAAATATCAACCACTGGGAAATCTCTCCAGGTTGTGTAAACTTCAATTCCAAAGGTCATGAGTTGAATGAGGGAAGCTGAAACAGTAAAGCAAGGCAGTGTGGGGAGGGCAGAAATTTAGCAATGCCCAAGGCCATTTGGCAGGGAGCCTTCCTGTGGCTAAAATGTGGCAGGGATCTATTTTTCTTTATAAATCAAAAAGTGAGAGCAGCCAGCACATGCTCTCCTCTAAATGATGATGGCTGAAGAGCAGTCATATGCAACAGAAACACCACTTCTAAGCAAAAGGGGTCTGTCTACATGATGCTAAAGTCAACCCAGTATCTCAAATTACTTTACTTTTGGCTCATAAAAACTAATGGCTTTGGTAAAATTTACACAGGACAAAGTATAACTGCAATTGTTTTGTATGTTGTCATATAACTAAAATTGTAAAGAACCACTTCCCAGTATAGGTAGAACCACCATAGTCTGCATGAATAACCAAGGAAATGAGTGGAGCTAATCTCTGAACCAGAGTTTCTCAACGTGGGGCCAGTGAGCACCAGTTCCAAAACCACCTGGGATATGCAGGATAGGTGTGGTGCTGGGCAAGCAGGGAGCATGAGCCTTGGAGGTCTGTCTCCCAAAAGGATGCTTAATTTCAGGGCCTACATATATTCCCATTAAAATGAGTTAAATTATGACATATGAAATGGCTAATTGTAACTGACCAATCAAGACATTCTCCAATTCATAACTTGCGGGTATAAACAACATATAATGTTAATTATGTATAATAGTATATGTTATACTACAGGATATATAACATATAATATTGCTTATATGTTACCAAATGCTATTTATAAATTTTCCCTTATAATTTTTACAACAATTTCTTCTGAAAACCATGTGGATAGTAATATTTATACTTTTGCAAATAAGAAAAGTAATACTACTCTTACTAGTGAGTCATAAGTTTATTTTCCTTTTTTAATATAAGGCTTACATACAGATCCAAAGGCAGCTATGACAATTTAGGGAGATGTAAAAGAAAAATCAAAATCATAAAGCACATGTACATACCTATTTTTTTCCTCACACCAGAAACAAAAAGAAAGCATAGTTGTACAAACATTATAAGCTTGTTTTAAATTATTTAACTAGTCTCTCATAAAACCTTAAGAAGGTTCAAGTTTGAAACTATATATGAATTTTCCACCTTATACTTCATGACTCATTTATAATTCTAGGTTGTTGAAACATTTTTAAATGTCTTATTTATGTTGTGGGGTTTTGTGAGCATTTTTAAAATTGAGAACACTGCAGTACCTTTTGTTCACACTTCACATCTGAATCTCACCAAAAGAATGGAATCAAATTACTTCAATTCAAACCAATTTAGGTTTGGATTTTTCATGCACATACTTAGCTGTAAATATTTAGATCAAAAAGTATTAAAGAAAATCTGTTTCATGTGATAAACAGAAAGGGGATGTTAATTCAGAGAAATCCAGTCCTCAAACATTTTCACACATATGAATTTATTAATCAGCATCTTATAAGATATAGGAACAATGTCACTTTCTAGAGAGAAATCAGACTGAAAATGTGATTTGTTAGTGCTAATGAGCTCCTGGTATTCTTCAAAGATATCTTCTGAAACCTACTGAGGAGGTCTTAAAGAATTTCTCTCATTGCTGCCACAGCCCATACCACTTGGGTTCTTCAAATGATGAGCTAGGCAAATATCCAGTGGACTTAACATGTGGCCAAGTTGGATAAAATTCTCAACATAATTCTCTTTTTCTCTGAAGTAGTAAATTTTTCAATTCTACATTCCATATTACCTGTGCTTATTGTACCTTCTTATTGGTATAGAAATCATATCAGTATTAATGAAGTTAAGGATAAAATGAGGGGACAGAACAATGTAATGATGACCTAAGAGATGTTTTCACCTGAAGTAAAAAATTTGAGTAAAGGATTTTGATACATGTGAGATATATCTGACATGCCTGAATGGACCAGGTCCTTGCTGCATCCTTCAGTTCATTTTTTTAGTAATACACTAACACTTGTGGGCATTTATTGAGAGTCCGCATTCTTTGTGTTTATCTCATAGAACCCAATGAAGTCTACAACATTACAACCATTTTCCCCATATTACAGGAGAGGAGACATAAACTTAGAAAGGTGAAGGAACTGCTGTAGAAATCCAGCACTTGGAAGTAGAAGTCAGTGGATTCGAATACACAATAGTGTAAGGCCAAAAACTGTACATTCCACAGCTAAACTGATGTGTGTCAAGAACAGAAAGGAAGGCTCCATAAAAGTTGGGAAATTTTCAAAATGGAATATCTTCAAGGACTTTGCATTGGGTCTAAACAAATTCCAGAAAATTATTAAATGTGTGGTCTAATAGGAAAATGAGTCTTGCTCTTTGTTAGCTTGTTTTAGCATCTCCAGTCCTTTGATCCTCTGTGGCTCTCCCAAGGCTTCAGGTCAGTGACCTCTTGACTCTACAGGGATGGCTGTGGTCCTTCAGAACAGGGCATGAGGACAGCAGGCCCACAAAGCTTTGCCCAACCCAAAAGCCCGGTTCCCCCTTCTCCGAGTTTCATGATAATCCCCTGGCAATAACAGTGACAGCAAAAATACATCCTATTTGTGTTAACACTTCACATTCCTGAAATGACTTTTGGAGGAAATACTTCAAAGACTGACCTAATAATTTCTCCGAGGACTTTTTTGAACCAAGAATACATATTTGATGAACTTCCATATCAGTGGCTTCCTGATATCTAAAGGTGTTCCTGGTGCTACAAGAAGTCAAAAGCTGAGGAGACAAGGTCCTCCCACCCTGTATTTTAGAATCTGTGCATGGAATAACAAGGAAAAGGCTTCACTTTAGGAATATATTCCACCCACCCAACCCTTTTTTTTTTGTCTTTTATGAAATTGCATTTTTTGAACTGCTGGGAACTTTTTTCAACTGGAAAATAACATGAGAAATGTGAGCACATCACACACTCCCCTCCTCCTCTAAGAGGCCTCTGGCAGGGGAGGAGAAACCAGAGGCAGTGGCCTTTGTTGATTTGACCCCCAAACTAAAAATAACATTCAATTAGCCTATCTCTTCAATGGCAAGGAGTTAGCTGCCTCTATCATGTAAATATTCATGAAAGGAGAGCAAGCCTAAGGGAAGGCATATCTCTAAATCCTTGAGACTTTCCATTTCCTTTGTTTGCTGCCTAGTTTGAAACAACACCCTTCCAAAGCAGGAATGTTCTCACTCTCTCTCCTACTCACTCTCTCTCCTACTCCACTCTTCTCTCCCCCTCCTCATTCTGTTACATTCCAGTGTGTGACATGATATCTGGGGGAATCTCTAAGTTTCAACAGTTAGAATGGAAAGAACTGAATCTAGATGCCAGTTTTGACCTGGAGATCGGACGCCGTGTAGACTCTCATCTCTGTATTGAAAGGGGGTGGGGGAACAGAAGATGAGAGAACCTCTTTTCACACTGGTTACCTGACCGTAAACTCACTCAGAATGAGAAGAGGATTAAGCACACCACTGGCTGCTCTCAGATTACCTCCACTCCCTCCCACATACCTCAGAGGGAGGTTTTGCAAGTCAACAGTGAAGTGGTGAGAAAGGTTTTTGGACACTGAAAGAGTTAAAACACTAGGAACCCAAATCAATAGGCTAAGTCCTTGATCTTAAGGTTTACTCTTCTGAAGCTTGTTTATATAGCAGAGAAGCTAAGTCTACCTATAATTACGCCTAAGAGTTACTTCCAGTAAATCTCTTTCGTTGCTCAGATGTGGCCTCTCTCTCTCTCTAAGCCCATCTCTGCAAGTTAAATCACTACCCTCCCCACTACATGGGACATGATATCCAGGGGTGAAAGTCTCCTTGGCAATGGGAAGCATGACTCCCAGGGATGAACCTGGCCCTGGCACCACGGGATCAACAATACATTCCTGACCAAAATATATGTAACAAAATAAGGTATCAGTGGCTAAGAGAGTTCTAAAAGTGTTGGGAGGGTATTCTAGAGGCTACTATTATGTTAGTAGCTTCAGCTAGATATTGCTAATTACTAGGGCTTGCCAAACACCAATCAAAACCATTTCTGTCAACACTAAAAAACACCTATGGCTTTATCTGAGATTCTACAAAAGTTCCACACACTAAGATTACTTTCCTGAAAACTACTACCTCTGGATGGGTTCCTAGACCAGACAAATTCTGAAATCCAGAGGGCCCAGCCTCTTCAAAAGTATCACATAGTTCTATCCCCTTATCCTATATTATCAACACCCCCTTTCGACATGAAAAAGTCAGAATGGGCATAGCCCAAATACCCCATAAAGATTGGAAGAAGGGTCAAAAAAGAAGAGGAGTTAAAACAGAGAAGATAGGAATTAACAAATGAGTATGATGGCTGAACCATACTCATATATTGATATTTCTTTCAGTCTCCAGTGCCTTGGAACAGCTAGAAGGAAAATTTTTAAATTGCAGAACTGTAACCCATACCAGACTCTGAAATCTGTTCTACAGCTACTCGTTACAATGTACTTTGAAATATATTGTTTTTTAGTATATATATTCCATAACAAAAAACTGTTTTAAAAAAGCCTAAGACAAGAGAGAATCCATCTGAGGCAAACCCAGACTGAAACATAACTCAAAGGGGAAAGTAAAGGTCTGCTCTACATTATTGTCTGGACTTGACATGTAGCAAAGTAGTGAACGTTTCTGAATGGACTTAACCTCAATGCCCTTGAAGTTCTTACCGGTATTATTACTAAGGGATGTGGGTGTTGTCTGTGTGTTTCCAGAAAAAGTTTAGAACCAATATATATCAAAGTGTTAATAGTAGTTACCCAAGAGTGGTGAGATGATGCATGCTTTTTATTTTCTAAGTTTTGCTTTTCCATGTTTTCTAACTTTTTCCTACAACAAACTTGCAGTGTTTTGAAGAAGAAAAAAAAAAAAAAAAACATGAGGAAGATTAGAAAACAATAATGAAGCAACTACTTACCCTAACTCAGCTGGGCCATGCCAGCTGCCACACAGCAGGAGAACCCCACAAGGAGATACAGCCCAAGGAGGCATGCATAGGACTCAGAGATGCCAGAAGGGGCTCCAGCAAGGCAACACTGACAACTATACACTGAGCAGCATGAAAACCAGGGCTGGGGGCAGAGGCACCAGAGCAGCACGTCTTCATGACTGCCACATAGTAGGTGTGAGCCACCCAGGGTCTGCCCAAGGAAGGTAAGGACTAGGGAGGTGGTGGCAGGGTGGTGGAGTGAGGAGCAAGGGGGGGCTGCCAACTAGACCTGCAGTCGGGGCTTATTAAAAACCCACACATTTGGTTCTGTCTTTTAGGTTGTGGCATAGGGAATATGTGTCCACCAAAAATAGATAAATAAACAAACAATTATTTTCCTTTAACACATTATTTTCTAAGTGCAAATCCAATCATTTAAAGAATGCTAAACTATATTTTAAACACACCAGAATGCTAAACTATATTTTAAACATAACATGGAAACCCACTGTTTAAAGTAAATTACCAATGAATGCTCTGGAAAGTAAAATACAGTCTTTTATAGTTCTAGTAATCACCTCTTAAGTTATCTATTTTCCAACTATGGATTTCTGTGTCTTAATTTTCTGGCAAGTATGCCACACAGCTATAGGTCATGTTTTGTGTTTGTGTATAGCTGAACCGCAAAATGAAAACCTGAACAGAAGAGGGAGAAGCCAGAGAAGGCACTGGTGGCAGAAAAAGGCCCTTACAGAAGCAGAAAGTGTTGGGGGAATATTCTCTAAATTTTCATGCACTGCAAATTGTTACTCATCTGTTGCCCTTAAGAGAAAGACTCTGTGTATTTCCTATGGAAGAAAAGAAAAAGTGAGTTGAATTTCAAGAATACCCAAAGGCTTTAGGAAAATATGAACTTTTCTTTGAATCTAATTTGAAAGATGTTATTCAACAGGACACCAAGAACTCTGGGCCCACAGTTGTGTTGTCAAAGATGCAAAGAACCAGAAGGCTGAGGCCAATGACTCCTTCAGGTGAACCTAGTCAGACAGAAAAGGATCTGGAGCCAGAAAAGGCAGTAAACACAAGGGCTCCAGGACTCACAGGGCTATATCCTATGTCTGGGGCTGTAGGAAGAAAAACACTGAGGATAGAGACACTACCTTAAGGTATGGTGCTGCCTTGAAATTGGAGTGCTAAATTAGGAGATAACTAACTGAGGAACTGCTGTCCCGTAACCAAGCCGTGCAAGGGAGAGCTTTGGGCCAAACATAGTGGACCCTGGAAATAATTGTCCGCCTTCTCTCTCTCTCTCTAATTTGCTTTCTGCAGCCAATTTCCATCAGGCCCTCAGGAACCACTACCACAGTGACAGACAACACAGTGTCACTTACTGGGCACTCACTATGAGCCCAGGACTATGCTGTTGTCTTGATGTTGTTTCATTTCATCGATTCCTCAGGGAGCTGCAAAAAAAATCTAACATGTCTTTCCTAAGGATAAGCACATGGCAGAGACATTTGGAAAGAAGGCCTATTTGGAATTGGAAAGTTGGGCTACCTAATCTCCAAAGGTCCTTCATACCCTAAACCTGATGATCTTATCATGAAAATTAGAAGGAATCTTAGAGTTCTGGTATTTTCAGATTTGAACAGTAGGTCTGTGAGCAGTTGAGTTGCTCAAGGGCACACGGTTCAAGAGATATAATGGGTCCACATTCAAAATGTTAATGTGTACGAGTGAGCTCATCAATTAGTACCCCATTGGACCATCCAAGCTTAACAGAAAACAGAAGGAGTAAAATCCTGGGAAAGGATTCAGTAAACAGAATATAGAATTAGTGGAATGTGAAAGAAGACCACAAGTTAATCCATCCTAAGACCAACCATCCTTCAGACAGGACTCTGCATCCTGGGAGAAGGCAGGGAGTATGAAAGTAGAAGAACTGCTTCAATTATAATTTAACCAAATGTGGTTTGAGATTTGAGCAAATCTCAAAACAAATAAAATTAAGCAAGAGTCAATTAAAAGTTCTAGTGATTAGTACTGCCAACAGTACTAATATACTACAGGAGATGGCCTCATAATTAAAGACAAGCAGAGGAAAAATGTTTTTTGTAAATCTGATTTATGGTAACAGATTTCTAGATATCTACAAAAAAAATTTGGAAGGAACAAACTTAAGGTAGGCATTAAAACTTTCTGAATGTGTCCTATTATGCAACTATGCAAATAGAATTTATCCCTAAGAGTACAGAACAATAACTTCTAGATTTATAAATTTAAGATGGTGTGGTTCAATAAAACTATTTAGGTTTATAAAAAAAAAAAAAAAAAGAAGAAGAAGAATGTTGTAATATGTCCTCAGTCCACCATCGTGAAATGAAAGTGCAAGAGCCTACTCAGCAGAGACCTGGGCAGGCTGCAAGCCGGGGACCAGTCAGGACAATGAGCATCTCTCAGGATGCCTTCATTTACATATGACCCAACAGGCAAGATAGCCCACCCAATGCCTGGGCACCACAGATGCACCTGAGACTTCAGATTTAAATCAAGCAGAAGCTGGGGGAACCTACAATTAACAGAGAATAATTTTCTTCTTCCCCAGTAGATTAAGGGGCTCAAATAGAAGTTAAATTTTCTTATAAAAAGTGAGGAAAGTTATATTTCTTAAATCCTTGCAAAGGTAATAGATTCATTCATTCATTCATTCCAAAAGTGTTTATTGTGCAACTACTATGGGGCATACACTGCTCTAGGCCCTAAAAATTCCATAATAAAATAGAGATCTGAATCTCCTGAATTTTACCAAGTATATTAAATAACAAACCCCAAAAGTATCTTATCTTTCATAATATAATTGCATACTTTGATAAATAAAAACTCAAATTTAAGAATGTGGTACTAAAATTATATCTAGTTAAACCTGCATTTCATGTATGTTTCAGCAATTAGATAAAGCAGCATATTTGTTTTTTAATAAGCTATAGAACTAAGATATAATTCCTAAGACCCATACAGTTTTTCTGATTTGTGTCCAGAATTTGTCTTTTCTTAATTGAAGATTAAATGGCTTATTTCAACTTTATCTAGATGCATTTTCTACCCTCTTGACCAGAATATTAAGTCCACTAGTATTCTGAGAAGAAACATGCATTATCCTTGCCATAAAACTAGGCGATATCAGTTTCTTACAGTTGGAATCAATACCAATTATAACCTCAAACCAGTTCTCTCTATCATTATAATGGCTTCTATTCAAGTATTAAGTGACCATTCTCCCCATTTTTCTTCAGCTAAAAGTAAAGTGTGAAGGAGTCAATCTTTAATTCTTGACATTTATTCCTTCCCAGATTTTACATCACAGAATAGTTGCTCATTATTTCAGCTAGTCCAAGGAAAATACAACTGAAAACAATTCACTGATAATGTTGTTTTTTTACCATCCAACTACTATCCCATACAAGATATTTTAAAACAAGAATTACCGTCAATGTAGTTTGCTCACAACTAGAATGATTCACCACAGCTTTTAACAAAAGGCATCTAAAAATGTTTCCTGTGAACTTAAACTCAACTGGAAATAAAATACAGTTATTTTGAAAATAAAACAAACTTTCAGAACCAAATGATGTTAGAGAGTGGGAGACTGTTTTGGGAATTTCCATTGGGTTTGACAATAATAAAAAGTGTCAAGTGAAAATGTGGTGATTCCACTGTATGACAATTTATTGTGGGGCCCATGCCACGTAGAGCATTCTTACCCATTCTGTTATCTCCTGTGAACTGTCTGAACAGTGGCACACACACGGGCAATTTAGGGTAAACAACAGCAGAAAACAGGCAGTCAACATGTTCACACATGAGCAGAAGTTTCAGAGATGGTACCAAGCAGGGAAGATGGAAAGCAAAAGGCATCAGGAACACACTCTGTGTTTCTCCTTTGCCTATTTATTTATTTATCTTGAGTGCATGGTCCTGGAATTGAACTCGGGTCTCCCACATGGAAGGTGAGCATTCTACCACTGAACCATCTGGATGTGAACTTCTGCTTACTCTCAAACAAACCAATTCTACCCTCAAGGCTCAGCTCAATATCAATCATTCTGCAAAATAGGCCATACCATTCTCACAACTATCTGAAAGTCAAGTTGTCTTATTGCCAGTGTGGTTTGGGAATCACAGGCATCAGCTCCCCAGGCAATTGTTAAAAATA
The DNA here is from genome assembly GCA_004026745.1 of Myrmecophaga tridactyla. Taxonomy (NCBI): domain Eukaryota; kingdom Metazoa; phylum Chordata; class Mammalia; order Pilosa; family Myrmecophagidae; genus Myrmecophaga; species Myrmecophaga tridactyla. The sequence continues at coordinate 19,444 of PVIY010007765.1, read as the reverse complement.
GATTCCCATGCATTGACCCAGACTTACGGAATTTTTAACTCAGGGGATGGAGCCCTGGAACTTCCATTTAAATGTGTTCCCAGAATGTTTCCCCTCTGTGCCATAGTTTAAGAACCACTACCCCACAGCTTTCAGCTTAGATCTATGCACATGTTTGAAGTTCAATAAATAGTGACTGACTTAATGTCTGGGGTCACAGATCAGAGGGATATGCTTAGGAAGGGAAAACATGACAATAAGCTTTGAATACACCTCATTAGAAAATGGAATACAAAGTAGAGACAGAGGCAGTTTTAGGGAACAGAGAAAGTAGGCATACAATAATGTAAGTGATGGTGTTCTAGTTTGCTAGCTGCTGGAATGCAATATACCAGAAACAGAACGGCTTTTAAAAGGGGGAATTTAATGAGTTGCTAGTTTACAGTTCTATGGCCAAGAAAATGTCCCAATTAAAACAAGTCTCTAGAAATGTCCAATCAAAGGCATCCAGGGAAAGATACCTTGGTTCAAGAAGGTCGATGAAGTTCAGGTTTCCCTCTCAAGTGAGAAGGCACATCACGAACACAGTCAGGGCTTCTCTCTCATCTGGAAGGGCACATGGCGAACACAGTGTCATCTGCTAGCTTTCTCTCCTGGCTTCCGGTTTCATGAAGCTCCCCGGGAGGCATTTTCCAAAGGTCACTGGCTGGTGGACTCTCTGCTTTGTAGTGTTGCTCTCTCTGAATTTCTTATTCTCCAAAACGTTTCCTCTTTTATAGGATTCCAATAAACCAATCAAGACCCACCCAAATGGGTGGAGACATGTTGTCCCTTAATCCAGTTTAACAACCACTCTTGACTAAATCATATCATCCAGGGTGATGATCTGATTAAAGTTTCAAACATATAGTATTGAATAGAGATTATTCTACCTTTAGAAATGATATTTTGATTAAAACATGGCTTTTCGAGGGGGCATACTTCCTTTCAAACCAGCACAGATGGCAACCACATAGAAAGGGAACATAGATGGACTGAGATACTCAAAGGAATGCTGCCAAAGGGGAAAATATATGCCAATTATCACCATCACAACCAGCATCAACAAAAAAAAAAAAAAAAAAAAGAAAGGGAAAAATCATTCAGATGAACTGACAACAGGACTGATTCCTATTATAACAGGCAAATGGTCATTCTTTCATTTACAAATTCACAAAAAATTATATTACCCAACCTAAAAATGCTGAAATAGACAACTGAAAAAAATTTTTCCTCATCTTGTATTCAGAGGGGAAGAGCAAGCAAAATATTCTTTCAAGACACAGTCAAATGGTCAAGTTTTCAAGGAACAAAATCACTATGTTGTGTGGTTGGGTTTTTTTCCCCTAATTCCCTGTATACAATTTTGACACTACATTTAATTTGATTCTCCTAAAGAACTATCATTTAATTTTGCATTTTAAAGAATACTAGTACAAGGAAATTCATTTATATTTACAAAATAAGACAAAGTACAGGTAACCAACTCTAAAAGTGATATATTCTGTTTATCCTTTCCAAAACTTTGTTTTCCACTGTAAGATTTATTTTTCTTTCCTTTTTTGTGATATCTCTATAAAAATGGCAGATCTTCTTAAAAGTGATTAAAATAAAGGGAGTAATTGCACAAGTGTACCATGTTCTAGTTTATTCCATTTAACTTGAATAAGCGTGCCTTAATGGTGATTATTGCTACTACTTATGAGTGAGTGATTTCTGAAATTCTGCGGGTTTTTTTTAACTAAAATAATATATTTCCTATTAACTTTCCACAGTGCCAAGAATAACATACGCATTTAACATTGGCTGAATAACTATGAACATTAAGACTACAACCATGGGTCACAGTCTTTGTTAGCCTTCAAGGAATATAATCTTGGCTATGAAGTTTTTGATGACCATCAACTTGTAAAACATATTTGCTAAAGAAAGTTTTTGTGATGGAGTATGAATATTTGTTTAGATCATAAAATATGGATGAAGAGAAAATGAATTTGCTCTTTGAGCTGCCAAATTACTCACTAGCCTTGTGCTCATTTATCTTCTGCTACACATGTATGAGCTATTACTGCACTTACAAAATATAAAGCATTTAGATGATGGAGTCCCTTGAAGTACATGTGATCCACATGTAGTTATGGAAGCTCCTTTCCTTGGTGACTCAGGAGTCAGACTTGTGTAGACTGGGCAACACTGGAGTTGCCTAAAGATCTGACTTATCTTAAATTTATACTAGAAATCACAGGGCACCTCTCCTCTTAATCACAGCAAATTGTATTGAGCATTTACTATGTGCTGAGCCCTAAGAAGTTCCCAGGCATTCTTTCCTCTCCTACTCACAATAACCCTATTTATGTGTAAAGAGACCAAGGCTTAGAAAGATTAAAATCATTAAATGGGTTGGGAAGAGCAGCACTCTAATTTGGTTCTGGGCATTTTGAGAAAAGAAGGTGCTTAACTTCAAAGCCCTATCAAACATTTGGCCAAGGGCTCCCCACCTCACAACCATGAATTTTGAAATTTGGATTTTGTAAGACAAAATACTTGTCAATGCTTTTTTTGTTGTTTACTTTGAGAATACATAATTAAACTTTCTATCTTTGCAAAACTTTGTATCTTCTGGCATTTAAAAAGTTTGAAATTCCTTCCTATTTTAAAGAAACATTTTTTTAAATTAAATCTTGATTTCCTACTTTCTTCAGTTTTACTTTCTCCTATTTTTCCCATGAACTATCCAGTTCAGAACCTTGGTCAGAGGTTCTCGCCATGTTTTTGTTGTTTTATTTATTTATTTTTATTTGCATGGGCAGGCACAGGGAATCGAACCCGGGTCTCCGGCATGGCAGGCGAGAAATCTGCCACTGAGCCACCATGGTCCACGCTCTTGCCACGTTTTTAGACCATTTTCAAGACAGTCAAATGGATAGGAAGGAGGCAATAAGCTGAATCCACATGCAGCTGAGAAATGAGGATTTAAGGGATGATCATGATTACTGAATCATTATATAAATATTCCTTTTTGCTTTCTGGCATATTGGAATAGACAGAGGAGAAATTCTTGAAATTTCTAAATTGTAATCCAGCTGCCTTGATCTCTGATGATTGTATAACCCTTAACTTCTGCCCCTATGATTGTAAAAACATTATGACTAACCTTCATTTGTACTCAGTTATCCAGTTTTTCAGCTTTAAAGTCATGTAATCACTAAAGACAGTCCCCAATGTTTATTAATGAAGGGTCTTGGGTCAGCCCAAAGCTAACCCACTCCAAGCCCAAAGTAATCTTGGTAACCAAGACTGGATCTAATCAAAATGGGCCGGCCTGACATGCACAGTAGTTTAGACTTTAACCTACAAGTGACCTATACCTCATTTCACCATTTTCTTGCATAGATTCTGTGACTAAGCAAGAAATCAATCTTCACATGCTCAATAATTAGATCAGCTCTAATTACATCACCTGAGGCCACTGTGCTCATTATCCTAAACCCTGCCCATCATTTCTCTAGAAACTATCAGAATTACTGCAATTTGGGCAGATATATTTCGGGCTGGTAGGCCATCTGCTCTCCTACTATGTGCCTACTAATATACTCTTTCTCTCTTCAAAACCCCGGTATCTCAGGAAATGGTCATTGAGCGCACCTGGCAAAAGAATCCATGGCCTTTGTCCAGTAACACACAGGCAACGTGTTTGGAAAAAATAGAATCAGTAACTTGAATATGAGACTAGTATGAAAGCACAGAAAGAGTACACACTCTCACTGATCTGTACTATGCTGAGTTGAAGCAACCCAAAATGCTCGCCATGGAATCCAGCCTTGGCCCCACCCCCACCCTGGTCCTGTGGCATTTTAACACCAAAGGAAGTCATTAAGGCACAGCATCTTGGCTAAGGACGGAGCACACAGGGCACTGTCTCTAGAGGCACACGATCATCCATGCGCCCACAGGGGCACTGAAGCAATCGATCTTTGCTGTGAGCAGTCAACGCTGAAGTTCCTGTTTCTCAGGGGTGGAAGCAGGGAGGCAGATTCACTTACACATATTCCAGTTTCCAGTCTTTTATCTGCTAATATGTCTTTTAAAATAGTGCCCCCTCCCCCAAATAGCATGTGAGAAAACTGGTGTATAATCTTGTTTAGAGGGTAGAAAAAAATATATTACTTGGAGGGCAGGAAATAAAAAATGAAGTATTTTGAAATAAAAATTAATTCCAAAATACAAGCAAACAGAACATGACAGAAATGGAACTAAATACGTTCTCCAAAGCCAAAAGCCTCAACCACAATATTCTACTTCAATCAACCAAACTCAGGATGTCAAAAACACTGTTTTGATATACTGCTTTAACAAAAAGAAAAGATATTACTATTTTAAAAATTATGATTACAGTGCTACAGAGAAAGCGTTTTAAAATCATCTAAGGAGCACACTAGTAGAAGAAATAAGGCACTAAAATCCGTAAGCCACAATTACTATAATAAGGCTACATTTATTTATTTATTTATTCAGACTGTTACAAAATAAGACCAACTTAAAAGATCCTCCCCGCCCCCTTCAACATGCTATGTGTCGGTGGAGGGTGGCAATCGGGAGAAACTTGAAACATTTGCATTTTTGGTTTTAACCACAAAATATTTGAATGATCCTATTACCAACATTTTTCCTCTTATTCTTGATTCAATAAGGTGAAAAATGATTGTCCGGTCTCATCATGCCATGCTTAAAGACAGGGCCTCAGGGGGTCTATATTCAAAATAAAATAAATGATTAAATATTTCAAAAGTTATTACTACTTTCAACTGGAACCAGGGTCTGTCAGGACATCTCAAGGTTTTAGTTGCAAGATCTCCCGGTCAGATACTGCCTACATACCTCTAGCGGTGCGCTGGGATTTCAGATGGGGATGGAGGGAGACATGCTAACAGCTACACACCATTTCCCAATCTGTACAGATTATACAATAATCTAGTCCTTGTGGTTAAATCTTCTACATTCCTTCTGCTACTTCATTCGGAGGTGTTCGGATTAAATGATCACATAATACTGGCTATTTAATAATTTTAGGTCAGCACAGCAAGTCATGATACAAAGCACCACATATTATGCCCTAAGAACAAATCCACAATTTTCAGATAGTACATCTATATTCTCAAGCAACAGGTATTATTTTCATATTTTTTCTCCAACGGCAAAAGCTCTTTCTCTCCTGCTCTCTCTCTCTTGCTCTCTTGTTCTCTGGCTCTCTAGCTTTCCCTCTTGCTCTCATTGTCACTCTTGTTTTCTCTGTTTGTTTTTTTTTCCTAAGAAAAGGTGAAATTGTTGGAGGGGTAATGTAAATAGTGGCTCCCTGGTGTCCAAAAGGTACATGTCCTTCATTAGAAAAGTATATAGAGCATTATCTTGAGAAAAAGGAAATATTCAAGCAGCTGATTCTCATCCCCTAGGACCTGGATTCAAAGCTATGCTAAATGTTAATGAGAAATGATGCCATTATTCACTGACAAAGATGCATAAGTGGAAAAAGTAAACGCTGGAAGCATTTAGAAAACCAACAAGAGAGTTTTAAAACGTGAAAGAAATGAATTAGCTAATGCATTCTTCCTAAATGCTTTAAAAATCTAAATTATTAAAGGTCTACCTGGTTAGAAACTAAGGAAGGATAGACATACCATGAGTTTCCAAAATGACAAGAAAAGAGAAAGATGTTAACGTTTTTACTATGATGAATTTTAGCTGGTGTAGGACTACCGAATAATGTATGGTTAATTAAAATACAACAAATCACGCATTAAAGTTTAATCACCCCTTTCTATAGTTTTCACAGATGTGCTTAATTTGCTATGCAAACCTGAATACATGAATATATGTCTTCTGGAAATAACTCAATATCTAGTAACCACTCTATGTTAAGATTGATTATGCTTCTATATGAGTAGCTAGTAATAAAAGAACTTGCTATCAGCATACAAGGGTGCAATCCATTTTCACGTTATAGAATGACATGATGTGAACTGTATTCCATTTTCAGAATTTACTCTTTATGTACCTTCCTACTGTATATATTGACCTTAAACCATTCCTGCCAGATTGCATTAGGTATACAGACTCTCATTTATATATATAAAAAAAAAAATTCAACAAGCTTAAAATAAGTTTATATTGGAGTAGTACTTTTTAAAAAGAACTTCAAATACACGGTAGATGGCAAAAAAGAGTCCTCTAGGAAATGATAAGCTACTGAAAAGTCATTTGAAATATAAATTGTATCTAGCCCTCAGAGAGTATGAATAAAAAGATACTCCAGGAAAAAAACAAAAGCAAAAACATGAAAGTAAATCTCAAAAGTTCTTGCCTTTGTGATTTTTCACAAACACATAGGAGGCCTGAATATTTAGATGGGCCCAGAGGGACTAATCTAAAACACAAGGGTTGCCACTGTGGGTAGGATACTTGGAGATACCCGATAGGGTTACTTTATTCTCAAGAGAAAATCTTATATTAAATCTGGTCAAAGTTGCTTTTAGTGGTTTCCTAAGTAATTAATTTACATTGCAAGAACCCTGCTTTAAGGTTGAAAGGCAAAAGCATAACAGAGTGACCTGGTGCTTCTTTCCTGGGACTTCTTGATGTTTCTCCCTGATTTCGAGTTTTGGTAATGGGTGGTGGCAATTGCATCACAACATTGAGAATGGAATTACTACCACCAAATTATAAGCTACAAATGGTTAAAATAGAAAATTTTGTGATATATATATATATATATATTTATATAATATCTCTGGGAATATAATATATATATATATATATATATATATATATTTACCTCAATATATATATTTTTTTTTTACAAAAAATAGATAGACAGGTTGACTTGCAAGCTCAGATCTTTGGCCTTTCCCTCCTCCTCTGGAGGTTTGTGGAGGAGAACATTACACTTCAGCAGCAGCCATTCGGTGACCATGAGGATTAGGCCAAGTAAACTATGGAAATGTGACTCTGGGCCCTGGCTCTGCAGCTGCTGAACCAACCCAGGTTTCTGTGGGCAAAAGAAACCCCTATTGTGTAAACTACCTTCATTCGGGTATCCGGTTATGTTCAGCTGAAAGAGCTTTACTAGTATTTCAACAGAAACTGTTTTGCATGCTTTAACCCTGGTGGTCTAGCTTATTTTATTAGAGTGGAAGCACCAGACAGCAACCGAATTTATGGAGTTTAAAGAAGCAAACTACTGGAAAGCAATTTTAAGGATGACTCAAAGTTTGGGGGATGGGGGCGGTTAATCGTTTCAGTGGCAATTTGACTTGAGCAGAAAGCCGTCTCAGTGCAACTTTTCTAATATCAGAAGTATTGTATTCATTCCACAGTCCTCTCTCCACCTAAACAAATAATTACAAATAAAACCAGTGTCATCACAAAAGATTCCTCTTGTAAGAAGGGCATGACTCAAGTGCATACTTCGTAGAACAGATTCCCACTTCCTAGACCCCATGCAACACAGGTGGGCAAAATATTTCCATCTAGCTAAGACTTAGTTGTCTTTTCCTTTTTTACCTTTTACAGTGTCCATTTGAAATTTGGTCCATCATCACCTTCCAAGGTTGCACAAGTTATTATCTACATTTTTACCTCCTGAATGCTTATTTCCAATACATAACAATTCTTCACAAATTTTTCAAAATTTTCTTTACTTCTTTTACTTATTCTTTATTAACAAATTTATTTTTCTATGCATCTTTCATATATGCTAATGCCCACTAACAAGGTTTAAATCCTAACCACTCTAATTTTTTCTCACATTAATCTTTATTTGAAATTAACTGATTTTTTCTATTCAAGTTGCTTTTTCTTTATCAACAAAAATGATGGTCTTGAGGATAATTTTCTACAAGCTTGAGGGAAAGTGAAAATACAGAACCAAGTGGTGTCCTTTTTGCTCTGTGAATTGCCCACCCTGCAATTTTAGGGGAAGCTTAGTAGAGACATGCTTGTGTTGGTCTCTCTTTGACCACATAATACCTTGGCACTAAATGAGGCATCCTGTTTCTGATTACTGCATGCAGGTTGCTCCTAGTTGTTCTTTGTACCTCAGTAATCCATAGAATTATTGCATCCCTTCAAGTTCTAATTATGCAACAGAATCACAGAGTTGAAGATCTAGAAGTCTCCAGTGCAACCCAGGCTGGAAAAAGACACAGCCCAGCTATCTCAGTGGAGTGTTAGTGACATCCAGGAAAGAGGGTGACAGGTATTTGTAGTTGGTATTAGTAGCAAAGAGAGTCTTGATAAATGAATTTCCTTAACTGGAATCCAGAGGCAGAGGAGAATTTCGGAAGTAGAAAATTTAAGTAAGAGATTTCAGGAGTAATAGGTTAATTATGGATATCGAACCACTCCAACATATTCTAGAATATTCCTACAACAAAGCTGACTAGGTTTCTTGAGCCACACACACTTATGTTGGCTTAGTTGTGGGGCATTTTAAGGGAATCACTTTGCCTTATATAGGAAGGAATTTCAGGAAAAATAGGTTCTAATCATTTAATTTTATACAAAGAACTTGAGTAATTTCCCAAAGGTCACATGTCTATGAGCAGAGACAAAACTCAAACCGAAATATTCGGATACACAGACTTCTATAGAAGACCTCCCTGGAGGCCTCATTCTGTGGCCTCATTTGTGATAGATTCAATTCGTGGGCTAAGCCTTGTACCCAACTCATCATCTTATCTATACAACTATGTTTCATAAGTAATTACCAACAGACTCACTGAATTCTAGCATCTCCTCATGGTCATTTAAAGATGGATCGTAATGGGAAAGAAATCTTGTGCATTTGAATAGTTGGAGCAGCATGGGTCTCCAGGATCCAGGCTGCAGTTAATCCATTCCCAGAGATATGGCCCTAAAATGCACTGAGTTATAAGACACATGGTGGAGAAGAAAAGGATATAAAATGGAGAGAAGCAAACCTGGTTCGGCATGAGCAAAGCATAAGAATAATCACACCGACTTTAATACAGGTGCTTTTTTTTTTGAAATTCAAGTTATAATTCCAATTCACCAGTATGTAATTCAAGGATAAAATATCAGTCTAAAGTATAATAAAAGAAAATAAGTTCTGCTCAAAATGAGTATACAGGGAATATCAGAGAATACAAGATAAGAGAGATCAAATCCAGGCTCAGAATAAAATGCACTTCCCTCCTCCATGTTCCCATAGAATTTTCTTTCCAACAGCCTTAAGCTACTGATCATTTTATAATCTCTGTATCCTTTAGAAATAACTGTAGAATGAAAGAATTAAATGAACCATCCATTTTTTCACTCAAATTCAGGAAGCCTGAATCTAAGAGAGTCAATGTACAAAAGAGCTTTCATCCTGAGAAATTGCCATTTTACATTCCCCTGGACTTTTAGGGTTATGAGTTATATGAAGTTAATAAATCTCATGAACCGAAAAAGTCAAGCCTGTCCTTAGATCTCACCCTAAAAAGACAACTCTCATTCTCAAAATTGCTTCAGCTTAATTTCAGAAGACACCTGACCTTGTAGAGAGAAATCACAAGAATAATATGTTACAGTTAGTATTTTTCTGGTCAGGAGCAAATCAATCTTCTCTCCACAGGTGTTTTGAGGAAGGGTTCTAAACTTGGCGGTGGTATTTGCTTTCAATGCACAACCACAATTAGGTTACTGGTAATCTCTACATGGGGACCAGGATCTAAACTGAACAGTCATGAAGTGAATGCTCGAAATGTGTTTTTTGCTTGAATGGCAAAAGTAGCAAAACCTATCAGGCTAGAGGCTTTGGGTTCTCAGGTAAACACCAAAAGTCATTTCAAGAACACATGCAATGGAGCTTGCTAACAGTCCCACATTATCCATTCTGTCCTTCTTCCTTTTAATAATAGAAGCACAAAGGGTATGCCTCTCTTGCAGCTGTGGCTATGTGACTATGTTCTTACAATGACATATGAAGGGAAGGGATATGTAGATTTCCAGATTGTACTCCTAAGAGAAAGGAATATACTCTATATTTCTTTTTTCTCTCCTGGAACAAATGAAATATGGATATGTTGGCAATGAGCAATCTTGTGCCATGAAGAAGAGAGAAAACATAAGGGAATGATGGATGGCAAGATGTCTGAGAAGTATGGAAGATCCTTGCATCCCTGTCCTCTCTGCAGTAGGTGCTCACATGACGGATAAAGTTTGGAAAACACTTAAAAATGTGCAAGTCACCAAAATACACTGAAGTTTTTAATAGTTTGGGAAAAATCATTTTACCATGCTTCAATAAGACAGCTAAAGGGATTTTTGTTTCATCTTTGTAAAATTCCCTTTGGGGATGAAAACAAGCTTGAGAAGTTTCAGTCAACAGTGTAAATTGGGAGTTCGTGTTAAATAAGCCATTGAAAACTGCAGTTTAGAATGAAATTACCATCTCAGCCATTAGCACAGGGATCCATAGTGCATTTACAATAATAGCTGTATTCTGTAATAACATCATATCCAAGCAATTTATACTTTTTTTCACTTTCAAAGTTAAATAACATGCTACAGGAAATCTTTTAACAAATCAAGCATCTTTCTGCCTTTCATTTTTCTAAGCCCAGATAATAATATGATAATAACTATCAATACTCTTGGGATGATAAAACACAAAATTACTAGTAAAAATTCTGACCTAAGCCCATTAATTTAAAAATATGTATATACTTTAAAAGGATGGTATAAATGAATAAATAATTACAATTGAGTTGCTCCAGAAAACTGAATCTTAACTCTGCTGTATCTGGAATCTTGTATTACTGAAGAGAGAGCCAGAAAAAGGAGGAGAGAGACACAGATCCCAGTTCTAAGAGGAGGGTACTGTGTCAACAAAGAAATCATCATTCATTTATTCCTTTAATAGAAATTCACTAAATGACTATTACAAGCCATGCCAAGACAAGACAAGGCTGTACAGAGAATGGAGTGTATGTTCCTAGGGATAACAAAGATGACACATATAAGCATGTATGCTTATGAAAACACACACCAAAGCACAAATACACACAGACACACAGACACACACAATCACATTTCGAACTAGGAATTGTAACACTAAGGGAAGATACATGACAGGAAAAGTGCATGACGCTCTGGGAACACAGTAAAGACCAAGCCTTGTTTTGTAGGTGTCAGAAAAGCTCCCCGAGGCAGGAGACATCTTAGATCAGAGCTGAAGAATGCACACATGCTAACCAGTAGAAGGGAAGGAAAAGAGGAGAGAATGTGCAGGCATAGCTGAAATGAGAGTTCTGAGAGTTCTAGAGTTTGAAAGGTCTTTCTGGTTTGAGGGTAGAAATCGAGGCATAGCAGGAGTAGCAGGAGATTAGCAAAAAGAAACATTAATGGGGAAACGCACTGAAAAGGAATTTTAGCTTTCTTAAGTGCAACAGTCAAATATTACTCTGGAAATACAGTATGCTTAATCACTAATGCTTCTTTCCTGCATTGCTAACATAATCTCTTGAGATACTAAATTAGATATTATCCAGAATTTACTAAATTAGCAGTTGAATCAATTCTAATCTCAGAGCTGAAACAGATTTTAGGGACGTTCCTGTCTCAGTTTACAAAAGTAAATAGAGATATGCTGTGCTCCTCAAGGGTTTTGAATTTGCACCTGCATTTCATCACCTCTTTCTATGATCACCAAACTTGCTTGATTAATTGATCTAAATTAAAACAATTTGTATTTCATATGAAATTCCAAATGAGCACAAGGGAAAATAGCCCAGAACTCCAAGAGTCAGCATGGAATATTAGTCCAAAATTAAACATTTGCCAAAGGCCACCTAAATAAAATCAGATTCCCTTTAAGTGAAAGTTAATTATCTGAAGTAACAAGTTGTATTATCTCTCTTCAGAAACTCCAAAAGAAAGAACTGTGAAAATAGAGGGAAGCTGTGTATCAGTCCTAAACAGAAAGAGAGAAGGGAGCCATTGAAGTTTCTGAAGTTTCTGGAAAGTTCTCCTAAATACAAATGGAATAAAATAGATAAAAATTCTTACAGCTGATTTAGAATTCTTATCACAACCCCCCAAAATTCAGCACTGTCTTTAAGAAAGCAGGGAAGACCCTAAGCACTGCTTATACTGACATTCCTTATTATCACAATAATTTATTTGTATGAAAAGCCTACAAAGTATGGTGCTTGGCACTCTGCACCCCATCTTTAAACTTAACCCTTTCCAATGGGTGTGGACCCATTGCAAATAAGATTTCTTCAAGACACTACTTCAGTTAAACTGGGTTCCCAAATGAATCAGATTGAGCTCTAGTCTGAATTACTGAAGTCCTTTACAAGCAGAATGAAAGACAGACACAAAAGCCAGAGAGAGCAAACAGAAGCTCAAAGTCAGTGGAACCCAGAAGAGAAGGGAGAAGCCAGCAGAGGCTGCCAGGTACAGAAAGAGGAACCAAGGACCAAGGATCACCGGCAGCCAGCCCCAGAAGGCCAGTCTTCATGAAGAAAGCATTGTCTTGATGGCAGTTTGATCTGGACTTCTCCTACCCTCAAAACTATGAGCTAATAAATTCCCATTGGTTAAGCCAAACAATTGTATGGCCTTTACTTTAGCAACAAGGGAACTAAATCACAACAGTAAACCATTTTACGTACTGCCCATCATATATATGTCCATACATTATTCCCACTTGCCCACTTCCCTTAGCCCCCTGGAGCTTCATGAGGTCTGATCACAACCCTACTGTCATCTTCTCCACAAAAACCTGACCAAGAAAGCATTCAGGATGGGTAGGAATGTCATTTAAAATACAGGACGTCTGGTTAAATGTGAACTTCACATAAATAAAAAGAAATTTCTTATTTTTTTTTTCCACAACAAATTTCTTTTTTACTATGTCTCAAATATTGCACTGGGCATAATTACTCTAAAATGATGATTTTGTTCTTTGTTTGAAATTCAAATGTCACTGGATGTCCTGTACTTTTTTTTTTTTTTGCTAAATCTGGCAAACCTAACCAGGAGGCAATCAATGGGCTTTTTTTGATAGTCAGCTAACTGTAACAGCTAAGCACACACAGAACCTATATCTCAACTCCAGTATGAACAACAGAAAGTACATTATTTTTTGAGAAACTTTAATGAAGATCATTTTGCTCAACATTATTCTTAAGTCTCATAAATGCTTCTGAACACAGGTAATTGAGAGAAGGGTTTCGCTGAACACGAGGTCAAGCAAATTATTTTACTAAAGAAAATTTAGACTATTTAAAGACAATGTGAAAGCCATGCTAATTTTCTCTATGTGTACACATGCTTATACATATATAACACATGCAAAATGTTGACTCTCTCTCTCTTCATATACATATATATATATACTCTCTTTTATTACAAAGATAAAATATTGCAAATGAATATGAAAAATGAAAGCAAAACATTAGTGCTTAGCTTGGTCACACTAGTTATTAAAACATTGATACACACTCTTAAAAAGCTAATGAATATTTTCACCCTTGAAATCCCATAACAACAAACAATTATTATAATTGCCAAACTCTTCATAAAATAAATACTGCAACAGATAATTACCTTTTTACAACTAATTAATTTGGGGAGAATGAGAAAGGCAAAAAGAAATGTACTAACTGCATTTTAAAGTAGGAGGTTTATTTAATCATTGAATAAATATTTATCAAACACTTACTATGTCCAAGGTACTGGGGATAAATATGTGAACAAGACTGAACTGATCCCTGTCTTCATGGAGATTTTCACTTTGGGGAGGAGATAGACAAAATACAAATAAATATATAAGACAATTACAAATGGTGATAAGTGCTCTGAAAGAAAAAAACAGAGCATAGTGAATTTGGCTGGAAGGCATGTAATCTAAAAGGATGCTCAAAAATGCCTCTGGGACACCAAGGGAATGATAAGATGGAAGGTAAACTATGCGAGGGAGCCTGTCTTGGCAGAAAAGAGGGACGTCATGACATGAAGAGAGAGCAGCATGTGCAAAGGTACTGAGGCAAGAGAAAACTGTGTGCAAGAAACTGAAAGGTCTTTGTGGCTTGAGCATAATGACTGAAGAGCCACACATACTATATGATTGGGGCAGGAGAAAACCACGACATGGTTAGAAGTTTCAATTTTCTCATAAAATGCAACAATTGCGGGGTCATACACAGGGGAATTGTAAAACAAAACTATACATTGTTTTAAATGAGCAGTCTGGCTGCTGGGTAGAGAACACATGGGAAGTGAGGAAGAGTGGACTGGGGGATTGCTCAGGAGGTGAATGCATTGGTCATGGTGAAAGAAGGCACAAGTTTGGAACCACAGATTTAGTAGCAGAGTTGGGAGAGGTATGTGGTTCCAGGAAGAAAAGGAACCAAAGAGAACTCTAGGGTGTGAGAATGGGGCTCCATGAAAGGTATGGACTGAAGGTATACATTTGAATGTTGCCAGCAGAGAGATGATACTTAAGGCCATGGGGATGGGAGAAACTTCCTGGGGAGAAAATGCTGAGAGAAAGAAAAGAAGGAGCCCAAGTACAAGCCATAGAATACACACACCCACAGTTCAAGCGTGGGCAGAAACAAGACATAGCAATGTTCAATGACAGGCCAAATGTGCCTATAGTTAGAGAAAAGACTGAGAGTTTTGTTTTCAAAATGAAAGAAAAATAATTGGTTACATTGTCCATTGCTTTTCTGGCCTTTCCTCTTTCCTAATCATGTGAAAATGAAACATATCTTCCGTACTTTCAATGGAATGACAAGAACCAGAAAAGCAGGTGTGCTGGCCTTTCAGTATGCTTTATCTCAGATCGCTGGCAAACTTTAATTGGTTTGCTAACTGAGGGCTTCCTGAGTTGATGTTACTCTGTCACTTCGTAGGAATTCTCATGCTTGGTATAATGGAATTTTTGGCCTCTGGCCCAGTAATATTTCTATATTGTCCAAAATAGTATGTGCAATTTTGCTAGCCTCACCTCCTACAATTTCTCCCTGGAAACTTCTGAATTAGCATGCATAAGATTTTAACTGTCCTGTTTAAAGCATATTAAAAAAAATCATTATTCTTCCCTGATATTACTTTCATTTTTTTAAAATTTGGTTTTAAATTCCATTTTCCATTTAAAATAGTTGTTATTTACTCTCTGACATGGAAAATACAAGAGGGAAATTGTTTTTAAGGCTAGAGTTGTTAAACATCAAAAAACAAAGAAAGTTACTGCTAAGTTTGAATAGTCATATGCAGTAACCATTTAACAGAGAAAATGAGTTTTTAGTTTAATTTGAATGTTAAGGAATTCCATGTTGGTAAACATTTGTTTCGGACAAAATGTAATTGATACAAACAAGAAAAGTTACCAATTCTTACTGTATGAGTAAGTTCTGTCCTCTCCTGTTTGCTCCTTTTTCTCTGTCTGTTTAAAGCTCGTAGTTCTCACCCCTTTCCCCCACCTCCAGTTTATTCCTTTTCTCTCTTCCGTTTTCACCCTATACAATCCTTCTGGTTGATGAACTAGCAATTTACCATTTGAATATGTTTCCCTTAGTAGTCCCAGTCCTACACAGTCTGCAAAACTCACTTTAGATCATTTATTACATAACCTAAGTTCCTCTTTTATCGTCTGTAAAATGGACAGAGTTGATGTAAAGAGTAAACAAGAACTAAGAAATACCTACCTAGTATGGCATCAAGCACATAGTAACTGCTCAAGAAACATTTTAGGGCCTCATTCCCCTTTACCCTTCGAGATTCTAAATTATCTGTGGTCAAATAGTCTGGGAGCGGAGCTACACAGGATTCTAATGAACGTAACACAGAGCATTTTATTCAGCAATTTAAACCACGCATACAGGTAACCCCCCAAGCATTACATGACAGAGAAACCAGGACGGGCAAACTGGATCTTAGTCAAGTGTGAAGGGGAAACCAGAACCATCCTCTTTTTCATTAAGTACAAGAAATTAATCAATTCAGGTTGCATATGGAGCACTCACGTCACAGTGCCTAAGTTTACGTTCTACTAAAAGAGATTTCTTTTGTTAGAACTGATCAATAATCACTGTGTTTAAACTACAAATTATTGAAAACAAATGTTTTGATGGAAGGCAGGTCAGTTTGTGTCATGACTGTTATATTGTATTCTACAGTAACATAACTTCAATTTTCCTTGGCTAAGGAGAAGGAAACAGAGACTGATGCTGCGTGTTAATCGTGAGTTTATTTATGCCAAGTGAAGGCAAAATGATGCCAAGGTTTGTCCTGAGTAGCTGTAATTTGCAGTATTGGGGCATACAACATAATTTGGGAGGGAGACTCAACTCATCGCATGGCACAGGTGGGGAATGTCTGCTAGTCACAAAGACCTGGGCTACAGCTGTCACCACCACATTTACGTTGGATGTAATGATTTTAAGCTCTGCAAAGCAACATCATTCATCACACTAATGTTAATCTTCATTTTTTAAATTTTGTACTTTTTCATAATTATTTTGTAGGGTTGCTTATTTATAAACATACATGTTTACGTGCTTCCACATTTGTGCTACTATAATTCCACTCTGAGATTGGAGAAGGATTTCTTTTTCCCTATTTAAAGGTTCCACAAGGTTTGAGACACAAAACAGTGCCAAAACAGCTGGCCAGGTAACAAAAAGAGCATCAGTCCCATCTGGTGGCAGACACCAACACTTTAACCATGATCCCCAAGCAGAAATTAATCTAGTTCATATACTAGTCAAATAAACTCCCTTTTCAGAAGTAACAAACACAGTAATTGTCAAATAATCTACTGTATGACCTCAATGCAAATAAGCACCTCCAAAATATTTACTACTCTAGGTACATATATCTACTATAAAAACATACCATTTTAAGAAAGCTTACTCTCTAGAGAATGAAGCCATATTCTAAAAACCATAAAAATGCTTCATATTCTTAAATTAAATATGAATATATATTATAAAGGTAAATTCTTAAATCGCAACCTGTATCCAAATTTTGACATTAATAAACATCTTATTTTTCCCTCATTAACAAGTAAAGATGCTGAGGCTTAAATATTATAGTATTTTAGTTAATTCATTCATGCATAAACTCTTCTATTAAAGATGAATATACTGAAACACTTTTCCAGGCAATAAGAAAAATATCTTCCAAATTTCAAGACGGGATTTGGTAGAAAAATAATTAAGAAAAAAACTGAAAACAGGTTAACCACACTATACAGTTATTCAAAGAACTAAATATGGTTAATGGAATTCACACCATTTGCTTTAAGCACATTCTTTACTTTACATAAAACTTCCATCCTCTGACAAAGATGCACAAAGCTTATTTTAACATAGTGTCGCCATGGAAATCACCCAAATGTACCAATCTCTGAATCTCATGAATGAACTATGAAAATTGAGGTGGTTCTCAATAATGATATTCACTGGGTAGCCTGAAATAAGGTACAATGATACCTCATTTTACCATTTGCTTTCTTAGGTAAATTCATATATAAAGCACTCTATTTTATAAATTGTGTAAGAAAGTGCATATTACAATGAGAAAAGTCACTGGCTCAATACTCAGAAGTTACTTCATTTCACTGAGCATCAGGTTCCTTAATCTCACAAATAAAAAGGATTGTCCTAGATTATTTCTAAAATCACTTTCAGCTCTAAATCGCTTGATTTCCTGATTTTAAACGCATCGAGGGAATTAACTATTATTGTGAGTCACAAAAAGGTGACTTCTTTTGTAAAAAAAAATGTTTAGAAAGGGGGAAAATCATTAGTTTAAAAAATGAGCATATAATTGATTTTTTAAAAATTTAGAACAATATTGTAAGTATATAAATTTCTAATTAGGTGGCATTTGAGATAATTAACTTTTGAGTAAAATTTGAGACTATCCAAGCATACAGTACATCAGAGTCTAATAACAGGGCTTTTAGAAGTCACTCAAAATATTATTGGAAATAATTAGAGAGTCCCTCTTCTTAGTTTGTCCCTTCACATCAGGCCAATTTAGAACAGCACATTGAACATCAATGATATCTTTTCTCAGATAGTCTTATTTCTAAGTTGTAGATGCATCTTTCTAAATAAATAAGGAACAGAATTATAGCAAATTCCATCATGTCCTATTTTGATGGTCTGTGCTTATTAGCTCACTGAGAAGTGATATTTGATTTTCCAATAACTTCAGAAGTCTCTGCTTCAGTTACCTTTGATTAATAATAGGGAAATCATAGCTTTTCTGCATTTGCAGAAATTTTGTTCTCTAAAATATATCCAGATGT
The DNA here is from genome assembly GCA_004026745.1 of Myrmecophaga tridactyla. Lineage (NCBI taxonomy): Eukaryota > Metazoa > Chordata > Mammalia > Pilosa > Myrmecophagidae > Myrmecophaga > Myrmecophaga tridactyla. The sequence continues at coordinate 1,095 of PVIY010007765.1, read as the reverse complement.
ATCTGGATATACATTATGCATGACACTTATATTCTAATAAGTGGAAGACACTTATTTATTTATATCTATGTGTAAAGAGCAAACTTGTATTACTATAAATATAGTGCATGACATTTGCTAATCACTTCAAAGCATCATCTGATTTGACCTTTCAATATTCCTGTGAGATACAAATTATTATCCATATTTTACATCTGAGCAGATATTAAGTAACTTACTAAAAATCTCAACATGAATTCTCGACTCATGCTCAAGATTTCCTGGTTTCAAAGCTTGTGCAGACTTAATATCTGCTCCAACAATGAGCAAAAAATTACAAAATTGTCATAAAAGTCAAACCACAAACTTAACATACAATAGGAAAAATAATTGACCCTCAATTTTTGCACTTACGAAGAAAATATTTTTGTGTTTTGTTTTCTAGCAGTTTACAATAGAGGAAATTTAGTGATATGTGCATATTTATCTTATATCTAGCCACTTAATCCCATTCTCATATTAATTTTAATGATATACAAGCATATCTCTAAAAAAAAGAGTTTTTATCTGTTCTATTCCAATGTTTACATGGTACATTCCTAAATTTCCTCCTTATGATGGTTAATTTCATATGTCAACTTAGTTAGCTTATGGTATCTAATTGTTTGTCCAAATGAGTACCAGTCTGATTGTTATTTGAAGGTATTTCAAATATGGACTTGTACATATCATCAGTTGATTCCATTTACAGCTGAATTCATCTAAAATCAACAAAGGGGACTGCCCTCAGCCATGAAGGGAGACCCTTCATCCAATAAGTTGGAGATCGTAAAAGGCAAAAAGGAGAAATTCAAAATCGGAAGGAACTGTTGCCTCTACTTCAGTTAGCCAATTTCCAGGGGAATTCAACTCCACCTTCATTGTTGTTTCCAACTTACGTTCTGCCCTACAGATTTTGGACTTGCCAATCCCCACAGCTGTATAAGCCAATTCCTGTAATAAATCCTTCTCTAGATATATCTATAGATATAAACGATATAGATACATATAGATACAGATTAAATGTATCTTATGTTTCTCTGAAGCACCCTGAAAAATACACTCCTATTCTTAAAG
>PVIY010007764.1:0-80413 GCA_004026745.1 Myrmecophaga tridactyla | reverse complement strand
TGAGTTGACTTTTGTATAGGGTGTGAGATACGGGTCCCCTTTCATTCTTTTGCATATGGATATCCAGTTCTCTAGGCACCATTTATTAAAGAGACCGCTGTGTCCCAAATGAGTTGGCTTGACTGCCTTATCAAAGATCAAATGTCCATAGATGAGAGGGTCTATATCTGAGCACTCTATTCGGTTCCATTGGTCAATACATCTATCTTTATGCCAGTACCATGCTGTTTTTACCACTGTGGCTTCATAATATGCCTTAAAGTCGGGCAGCATGAGACCTCCAGCTTCGTTTTTTTTTCCTCAAGATACTTTTAGCAATTCGGGGCACCCTGCCCTTCCAGATAAATTTGGTTATTGGTTTTTCTATTTCTGAGAAGTAAGTTGTTGGGATTTTGATTCCAATCCATGAACATGGTATGCCCTTCCATCTATTTAGGTCTTCTATGATTTCTTTTAGCAGTTTATTGTAGTTTTAGCAGTTTATTGTAGTTTTAGTATTGGTCTTTTAACTTGATTCATTTTTTCAAGATTATCTTGGCTAATTTAGGTCCTTTAAATTGCCAGATAAATTTTTGAATGAGCTTTTAAGTTTCTTAAAAATGGCCTGTTGGGATTTTGACTCAAGAGTGCATTGAACCTATATATAAGTTTGAGGACAACGGTTATCATATTAGTTTCCTAGAATTACCATAACATATTAGCACAAACTGGGTGGTTTAAGACAACAGAAGTTTGTTGTCTCTCAGTTCTGGAGGCTGGAAGTAAGAAATGAAGGTGTCAATAAGGTTATGCTCCATATGAAATCTGAAGACGAGCATCCTCTTTGTCTTCTTGTCTTTTGGTGGCTTGCTGGCAATCCTTAGCATTCCTTGGCTTGCAGCTGCAATAGTTCAATTTCTGCCTCTGTCTTCATATGTCTTTCTCCCCATATGTCTCTCTTTGTGTGTCTCCTCTTCTTATAAGGGAACCAGTCACATTGGATTAGGGGCCCTACTCCAGCATGATCATATCTTAATTTAACTAATTTCATCTGTAAGCAACCCTATTTCCAAATAAGGTCACATTTTGAGTTATTGGGAGTTAGGACTTCAGCATCTATTTTTGCAGAACACAATTCAATTCATAACATCTTAAGAATACTGTATCATTTTATGCATGAAAATGGCATATCTTTCCATTTATTTAAGTCTTCTTTAATTTTTCTCAACAGTATTTTGTAATTTTGTAGAGATCTTGTTGCCTCTTATTAAATAAATTTCTGAGTATTTTGTGTTTTCATGCAGTTTAAATGGATTTTTAGAAAGTTCATTTTCCTACTCTTTGCTGTTTTTATAGAAATATAATAAATTTATGTATATTGATCATATATCCTGTGGTCTTGCTAAATTTACTTACTCTAGTTATTGTTTTGCAGTCTTTAGCATTTTCTATATTAACGATCATATTATCTTCAAGTAGAGCCATTTTATGTCTTCCTTTCCAATCTGTGTGCCCTTTTATTCTTACACCATTATTAAGGTAAAATTGTCATACATGGAACTGCACATAATAGTTTTCAAAAATGTATAAATATATAGACCCATGAAACCATCACCACAATTAAAATAATGAACATATCCATTACCCTCAAAACTTTCTTTGTGCCCCTTTGTAATCTTTCCCTTCTGCCCCTCCCCATCTATGTGGCTTTCCTTTCTTTTACTTGCCTTATTGCCCTGGCTAGAACCTCTAAGATATGTATATCAAGAACAAAAGTTAGAACATCACTACAGATCCTACAGAAACCAAAAGAATAATAAAAGAATAGTAAGAATATTTTATGCCATATTTGACAACTTAGATGAAGTGGACACATTCATTGATAGATACAACTTATCAAGATTGAAACTCAAAGAAATAGGAAATTTGAATTGTTCTATATCCATTAGAATAATAGAATTTATTGTCATAAGCCTTATCTAAACCCAAATAGTTTTATCTTGAGTTCTACTAAATATTGAAGGGAGATATAACAACAATACTACACAAGCACTTTAAGGAAACAGAATGGAGAAACACTCCTCAGCTTGAATTCTAGCTGTCCTGTGTCAGGAAACATGGGTGGAGTTCTGTGGGCCAAAGATTTATAAATGTAGATCTTACCCACATGACTCCCTTTTTCATGGATTGAATTCCCTCGATTTCCGCCCATTTGGGACTCCTCTCTACTGAATTAAAATAGTTGCTTTTTAAATATTTTGTTCACGGTCTATAATTGTTATCTGCCAAAGGGATAGTCCAATAAAAGCTACTCTACCATCATCCAAACTGCAACTCCCCCATTTGTGTTTATATTTACCCAAAAATTTTGAGAAAGGTATTATGATTTGCTAACATTTAAGATATTACAGAGACCATGTCCTCCTTTGGTCTGTATGTCAAACAGCCACATGTCACATATGGAAAGGAAGATATCCTAAAAGGAAAGTGGGTTTTCCTGAATGCCAAACCCTTTCATCTGCTCCAGATGTTGATGAAAGAGTGTCCAAGGCCCATGATGGCTTTACAGACTATACCATCAGTATTGACTAAATGAATCTTTGCCATTTTGACCAGTACTATAAAAGGATTTCTTCAAGGAAAGCAAAGATTGGATATAAATCTATATATAAATAAATATATATATAACAATTTAAAAGCCAACTTCTCCTACTCCTAAAACTAGCTCTTTGAGAGACACTTTAGGATGTAGAAACGTTGATGGTCCAATCATATCTATGATAAGTCACCCAGAGAGTGTGACTAAGAATGAAAACATCACCACAATCTGGAGCCTTATGGAAACACAACCTTCTGAGGCTGAGAAGAAAAGAAAGACTGGGGGTGTGACCCAGAATTCAGTAGATTGCAGACACCAGGAAAGCCAGAGGGTGGTACAGCTGATTAGCATCAACACCACAGGAGGTATTTTGTTTTGTTTTTAAAGAGGATAAGAGGATAATAATGTTCTGGAAGTGGCAATAGAAGTGATTTAAACCATAATAGTTTGCATCATTTTCTTTTCTGGCTATTTCAGTGGAAAGAAAGGTTCAATTTAATTTATTCACATAATTTACTCATGTATCAAATTACTTTGGAAATAAAAGAAAAGTATAATCTGAGGACTTTTTGACCTAGAAATGTTAGTTGATTTATTCAAATTCTAATAGCATTTTAAAATATGTGTTTCTTCCGCTTTCAACCACTTCTTCCCTTCACACTATCTCTTACCTCCTGCTTTCAGCCTCATTTCTTGAAAAAGTTTCCTATACTGCCTCCCACCTATTTCTTAACTTCCCCAGATGCCTCTGAAACGGTGTGATCACCTTGCTGCTAAAGCCAGTGCATACTCTTCCATTTATATCTTATTGACTTCTCCATGGTTTTTTGGTGCTGTTTACCACCAAAAAACCCATTTAAAAAACAAAAACATTTTCCTTCAGTGCCTATGAAACCCCACTCTCCTGGTTTTCTGTCTACAATTCCTTTTCAGTTTCTGAACAGGCTCTCTTCTGTCTCTTTATCCTTGGAATGTTAATATCCTCCAGGATCTTGATTCAGGCCCCTTTTGTTCGCTCACTTTCAAAAAAATTCCCCACATGCTCTCAATCATTCCTATAGCTTTAATTATCACCTATACGCTGATGAATTCCAAATCTCTATTTCCAGCCCAAACTTCTGTCCTGAGCTCCAAATCTTGTATCCAACTGCCTATTTAGCATCTCCACTTGAGTGTCCCAAACTTAACATGCTCCAAACTGAACTCATTATGTTGGCTTCCCACCCACCCCACCTGCTCATCCTTCTGTGTTCTTTATCTCACATGAACGAAGTACAGTTGTTCCTATCAGAAGCCTAGGAGTCACCCTGGACTCCTCTTCTTCCTCAAGCCCTGACATTTAATTGATCACTAAGTTTTGCCAGCTGGACCTTCTCAATATCTCATAAAACCATCCAATCCCTTCCAACCCCACTAAATTATTCTAGTGCAATCCACCAACATTTCTCACTTTGATTATGCACCCATGTTCTGTCCTCCTTACCCTCAGTACTTTTCCCCCTCTAATCTAGTCTCCATACTGCAGCCAAATTGGTATCCAAAAACCAAAATTTTATCCCAACATCAAAATTTTATCATGACATCCCCCTGCTTACAACCATTAAATGGCTCTGTGCTGCTCTCACAGTGAAATCCAATTCTTTTAAGATCCCTCCAAGGTCCTGAGTGATCTGATTGGTGGAGCTCCTCTTTGCCCGTTAGCATTCTGAACGTCCCCTGCCAAACACTAATTGTAAGATCATATCACAAAATATCAGCTTTGTGTTTTTATCCCTCCCTTCCCCTGCCCCGTGCCACCCCCACCCCCTGAGTCCTTGTGCTTGCGTGACTTTCCATTTGTCAGAAGCATCTACTTTGCCTGAAGAAATAGGATTGTTAAAGCAGGAATTTAAAAAGCAGGAAGCAGTCAGTGTTCTGCATTTTCTTTGTTAAAAACCTCCAAACAGACCTTTAAAAATCTAAAAGGAAGCCCTGAGGGAATCAGAGAATTTAGTTTGTACCATAAAAATAGAGGCATTGAAGGATAAAAGAAAACAGAGTATCCCATCTCCACCAATACATATAAAAGTAAAACCATTTGGGCTGAGGAGCAGGGGCTGGATGGGGTGGGAGGTGTGCATGGCCTTAGAGGCATGGGAATGGGTTGCCTGACCTGGCAGGAAAAATAGAAAGGATCAACATCAGGAGAACTGCTACATATGGTGACCAGCACTGGGGCTTCCTGTTGAAGCTGAACCCATTCTAGGGTGTACCACACATACCTAAGTCATATCCGCTGTGGACCTTGTCCTTGACAGCTTCCATTACAGTAGCTCAAGGGAGCTTTGCTGCTTTCCATCTGATATATGGATACTCCTTGCTCCCCTTCATGATTTAAGAGCTTAGGATACTGATAAGTTCTTCTTCCAAAAGAGAATGCTGAGATCCTAACTCCCAGAGATGTGAAGGTGGAGTAGAAAGGACAACCCTAGAACTAAAACTTTGGTGGAATTAGACAACAGTGAAAACCACTCATTATTATACATTTACAACACAGTTTGGTGATAACTTCCACACATTTCCTCTCTTCCACTAGTTTCTAATCTTAGTAAGGACAAAGACGATGTTGACTTTCAACATCATGCCCTAGTACCCTATGCAGTACTAAACTGGTACCAACTTCGGTTGGTTAAGTTAATGATTGAATAAAGAATCTGTGATTTTAAAGGCATTGATTCAGATGGTCCATTTAAATAAGACATCTATCAAGATGGTGATACCCTTTAATCCTAAGCATCTAAGGCTTAAGATTTTAAAAAATTAAGTTAAGAAGCTGAAATATTAATATTTTTTCAATAGTTTAGACTTTCCTGTTGTTAAGACTCCCCAGTGTGAGATGCCTGTTTACCATCTCCTGGACTCATCATTTGGGAGTCAGTATATGTTCGGTATTTCAGATGGTCAAGTCATTGGTAGTTCAACACCAAGAGAGTTAGACCAAGCACACCTTTTATGGTGAGTCAACTCCATTCTCTCCACTTGCAGAGAATAGTGAGATGTAAATGAAGTTAATAATATTACATTTTTTCCCTTAGTACTTGTGGCAAGCTGAATAACAGCCCCCAAAGATGTCCACATTGTAATCCCCAGAACATCTGAATTCTACTTTGAATGGCAAAAGAGACTTGTAGATGTGATTAAGTTAAGGATCTTGAGATGGGAAGGTTATCCTGTATTATCAAGGTAAATCCAAGGTAATGGCAAGAGTCCTTACAAGAAGGAGGTCAGAGCATCGGTGTCAGAGAAGATGTGATGACTTAAGCAGAGAGAGGGGAAGCTATGAAGATGCTGCTGTTTTTAAAGGTAGAGGGGGCCACTAGCCAAGGGCATGCAGGTAGCTTTAGGAGCTAGTAAAAGCAAGGAAATGAATTCTTGCCAAGAGCCTGCACAGCGAATGCAGCCCTGCTGACCCCTTGACTGCAGGATTTCTGGCTTCCAGAACTGTAAGTTAATAAATTTGTATCATTTTAATCCACTAAATTTATAGTAAATTGTTGCAGGAGCCACAGGAAACTAATACAGTACCGTAAACGCTACCAGTTGCATCAAGCATATGAATTCACCTATTTAACAGAATGTTAGCAGGGAGCTGTTTGAGAAGAACTTTTCGAGGTGATGCTCAACTGGGACAGAAAGGAAATTCTATAAACAGATCTGATGATGCTAAGGAAGTCAAATTATTCATTTATGTATGAATTGCCTTATGAATATGTATAAGCATATGTCTGACTATTATAAACATATCCAGATTATATATATATATGCATACATATATATATACACATACATCACACACAAATACACACATATACACCAGCTTGAGAGAGGTGTAAACAGAAGAGCGTGTTATAAGAGTACCTAATTCCATTTTTAAATTACACAGATTTTCCACTTATAGTACTGTACTTTACTTGAAAAATTAGTGTTGGAAGAGTTAATTTGGAGGGCTAGGAGAAGATAGAGTTTGGGGGAGGTAAATTAATTAATAACTGGAATTAGTTAAATGAAATAGTACATAGATGAACCAGTGTTTCATGGTGGAGCAAGCTGAGTTTACTGATTTTCTTTAAGAACATGAAAAAAATCCTGGGTACATTGTGGATATATCTTAACTTTGAACAAATCAGAAAGAGTTTTTACTTCTGCTCTAATATCATTAAAATCAAGGCCAAAATATATATATGATGCCTAAAATTCAATTAACAGCAATTCATTCCATTCTGTCAGTAAGACCTCTAGTCTTTCAAGGGTCTTCTCTTAAAATGCCAACATTCATAGGCTGAGTTAATGACATCAGTGCTATGATTAGGTACCTTAGCAGGCATAAATAATAGAAACTTCTTTTTAGGGGAGTAGGAGTTAGAAGGGAGGAGAATACTAAAAGGAGGTAGATGATGCCAGAGCTTGCCTAAGGCTGACCATTGCCACAGTTTAAGAAGAACCCTGCACTCAACTCAACCATTACTCAATTTACGCTGCAAACAAAATTGTAAAACAATATTTGCTATTCTCACGACCTGCACCATCTCACCTAATCCCTGCAAAAGCTCTGCTTGTTAGGTGTTATTATTATTCCAAACCAACAGGTGTATCAAGTGAGGTAGACAGCTAGTAAGTCAAAGTGCCATAGGACTCATTATACTGCCTCCATTTCTCCCATGAACGTTCTCTTCAGCACCAACTTCTCTCCCTGCCCTCTTGACGTTCCACCTGCTCTGAGCTCTCCTGCCACCCTGTGGCCCCAGTCCTCTCACTCTCCAATGAGCTCCAGCACTCTGCTCTTTAACCCCTCCCTCAGTGACACAACTGTGTGTGTGTGTGTGTGTGTGTGTGTGTGTGTTTAATTCAAGGTGATTTACAAAGAGAGCCAATAGACTCCACAGGACTATCATGGGTTTAGCAGAAGTATAAAGAAGAAAGTATTGGTTTAACTCAGGTATAAGGAGCAGGGTATTGAACATCATTTATTTAACAGTCATTGAAAATTGGACAATTGCAGTCAGAGTTGGGGAGGTGTGAGAGCATGCAGTAGGGACACAGCCACAGGGCTGGGACTTCAGAAGCAAGATTTTAGTATAGGAGAAATAAAGCACAAAAGAAAGTATTGTACTGGCAACCAAAGCAGCGATTCAGTTATGAGAATTGCAGTACAAGAAACAAAGCAAGAGCCTGACTACTAGAATGGAACTCAAGGTGACAGTCAACCAAGCATTATATAAGTCTGCCTTGACCTTGAACTACTCATTAAGACTGTAAATTCCCACTGGCTTACTAAGGCTCATCCTCAACTGACCGTCAGATAGCCTCTGCCACTGTTTTTCAAACTGTAAGTCATAACCCATTAGTGGTCATGAAATTGGCTCAGTGAGTAGTCAATAGCACTCTCTAAAACAAATAAAAATAGACTAGAGTAGAATCAAAGAGAGAAGACAATAAGAGTGTTATATACAGTAATTGTTTCAGTTCTAGATATATGTGTCTTTGGTTATGATGTTAAATATATTAATGCCATAATAGTTAAAAAGTTTGAAAGCTTCAGGTTTGAAACAAGAGGGTATAGGGCAGGTTAATCATTATGTTTAAAATATTTTCTGCTTTTCCCAAATCACTGTGAGCTAATAAACCAATCCAGGCTTCCATCTTGCTAGAATGAATTATTTCAGTGCTAGAGCTTCCTTTATGGAGACCTTCCACCCATAGTACTATCTGAAAAAAATTAGGAGCTAAAGATAAGGCGCTTTTAAAAATAAATGAACTCAGTTGTTCCCATACCTGTAGGGTTATTTACATATTAACCAAAGAGTCACATGGATCACTAACTTGAGAGACATTGAGCTGTTCTGCCTCCAGAGTGCTGTGAATCAGGACCAGCTTTCTATTTGGAGGGCCTCCAGCCAGCCAGCCTGGCCATGCCACTTCTGCTGCTGAGTCATGAGATTTGATCTCTCGGTTTCTTTCTTTCTTTCTTTTTTTTTTTTTTTTTTTAACATGGGCAGGCACTGAAAATCAAACCCGGGTCTCCGGCATGGCAGATGAGAACTCTGCCTGCTGAGCCACTGTGGCCCGCCCCATCTCTTGGTTTATTTCAATAGCTAATGTTAGTAAATCCAAAAACCTGGATCCAGAAACCTTCCTTTGCCTCTAATCCCATTTCTTCAATGACTTACTAGATATTTTCACTTCAGTTCTCCCTTCCCCTTGGAAAAGAACACTTGATTCAGAATCAGAAATCCTAGCTTTGGGTGGGCCACAGTGGCTCAGCAGGCAGAGTTCTCACCTGCCATGCCAGAGACCCAGGTTTGTTTCCTGATGCCTGCCCATGTAAAAAAAAAAAAAGAAGAAGAAGAAGAAATCCTTTGCATAGCTTTGCATCCCATGCATGTCACTTACTAACTCTGCACCTTCATTTCAACTCACCTTCATCCCTTCATTTGTGAATTGGGAGTGACGGTTACCTTACTGGGATGTCATGAAGACCATAAATTGGCACAAATACACCGCATTCTGTCTATGCTACACATGACTTCTTCAACTCTATTGAATTATAGTAACAACAGTTGTGTAACACCTCACAGGTCACAGCAAACATTGCTCTGGCTAGGGATCCTGGGAAGAAGGCAAGACAACCTTCCCTTCCCACACCCACCTTCTTGGCGTAGCAACTCTACGGGCTCCCTGGGAAACAGAAAGGCTTTGAAAGCAGTAGAAGGGAGCATTCGTTGCTGAATGTAGATAGGACACTGGAACCAGAGTCCACCTGCCAGGTAGGACCTATTAAAGTCATGGCAGGCGAGGAATCAAATTCCTGAGGGATAAGAGAATATATAAAGGGCCAGGGTGGCACTGTTGATCCAGGTACATGTGTGAGGTGACCCCAATCATCACCTTGACCTGAGGGCAGGCTGATTTGCTGACTGATGTCCCCATCCTCTTCAATGAGCAGGTGGAGGGTGAGCACACGTGTGTGAGGCAGGTATGGGAAGAGGAGGCTGCAAGCACTACTTGCTTCTGTCTATGTAGGAACAGAGAGCTCAGCCTTTGGGACCAGCCAGCTTACAGCACACATTTGCTGAATAATGTGCTCCTTCCTTAAGAGTCTTGGCTTGCAAGCATAATGCAAAGTTCATCATCACTGATCTGGCTCTTCTGTTCAAGAAGGAAGTATGGGAAAATTAAAGCCAGGGGCAAGGAAAACTTTTGGCCAGGTCCAAACAATGCCTGAAAGCACCCATAGCGCCACTCTAAGAACACCTGCAGCAGCACAAAATCTTGGAAAAGCATATCCATTGGGTTAGAGGCTATACATGCACGAATACTAGGACAGCAAAAGAAATCAAACTTGGTATCTAGAGAAGCTCACCCAAAATGGCATTTGTGTGAGGAGAATGGTACTTATCCCAGTGGGAATGCTTGACTCTGAGAAGATATCGAGAATGCTTTCTCTTCTCCCTCCTTCTTCTCCTTCCTGCTCTCCCCAACCCATGAAGTCCCCAAGGTTTATCCTAGAGGTGAGGATATGGTGAGATGGTGGAGAGTTCAGGGAAAGTGAGCAGAGGGGAGGAGGTATATCAGTCCCTTTTCTCCTACTTCATGACCCACCTGGCATTTGAAACAAAACAAGGCCACATGCGCTTGGTCAAAATTCTTGTGCCAAAATACCTGCTTTCTGGGGTATGACATGGCTTCAGTCCTGACTTGGCATAGTCTCTGAGAAACAAAGAGGCCTTCAGAAGCTCTCTGTCACTCCTTCACTCATCCATCGATTTTCATTAGCACAAACGCAGGCCCTCCTTTGTAATGAGAGGGGGAAATGCCCATCTGTGGAAGGCAAGGCGAGGAAATCCATGATCTGCTGCTTAAAAATAGATCCGCCACCTCACCACCTTAGAAAACAACAAGCCAGCCAGCTGTCTGAGTCCCTGCAGCAAACATTCACAGGGAGCCACTACTTGCAGAATGGATCTGAGTTTTTACCGCCTCCAACGCTGAGCCCAGGCATTAAATGGAATCGCTGCCTGGGGTAACTTTTGAGAACCAGCAACCTAGCCTTTCCTTTGAAATTTAGACAGGTGCATAGCGTTTGCTTTCAAGCTTTTGCAGCATGGGTAGCTAGAGGCTTTGCCCTGTCACCGGGAGGGAAAATTGCATATGATAAATTTCCAGTTGGGGGCAACATGAGTCAAAATCTCAATAATAAAATTAACCATGAAGCTCCAAGATTCTGAGCGAAGAAACAGCTTTAACTCATCATTTAGCTCATGCTACATCTCTACTGGGCAAAAAAAGTTTAAATTATAAATGATGAGAAAGCTGTGAAATGCAATTTAGAAATTATGCCATGCCCACTTTTACCTTCCCCCTAGGCAAATAAAAGTCTTGAGAAATAGATGTTTCCACTTATTTTCAAATCTTCACATGTGTTGCACCTTTAGTCATACATTCTCTGTCACATTACTCACAAGCCGCTTAACTGGAAGTTAGCAGCATGAATGAGCACTTCTCCTTAAAGGGTGAAATTAGTTGTAAAGCCCAGACAGTCAGATGAAAAAAAGCAATTAATAGAATTTGCCTTCATCTAAAAGAACCTTGGATCATTTATGCAGCTACATATGGAAGAAAATGAATCCGACGGATGATTATCTGGAAAAAGAGACTAAATCCTGCCCACTCATCAATTCACAAATGCTCTCCGAGTAGAAAACACAACTCTACAACCTCGAGGAATTGCACAAATGTATCACAAGACAAGATTTGGCCCGATGCCTAGCTGCTGATGAGGTCATAAAACTCATTACTCAAAAACTAAGCGGCAAGCCAGGCCCTCAGTCTATTTCATTTCACTGTGGAATGGAGATTCTTCGTCTTTTTTCCCTACCCCAGCCCTCATCATTAGAAGTAAAATGTGATTCTCAGGTGTGTAGCTTTTGGAATCTTACAAAGATTTAACATGGACTCATTCAATCCCACATCCTGATTTGAACCGAGGCTCCTCTTTCTCTCTCTCTCTCTCCCTCCGTCTGGAGGCATTTCAGCAGTTAATGGGAGTGATTCAAATGATCCTACTCCAATTTCCTGCTATTTTGGGATACTTAGCTTTTCTTAGCCATGAATTTCTTCTGTCTAAATCTGCCCGACGAAATTGGAAGCAGCCCAGAATCTTCCTCTTTGGAAATTACATTTGTGCATGTAGGGAATATCTGTCATCCCACCCACACTGCAGCCACTTCCTGAGGAGTGCAGAGTAAGTCATGTGACAGTCATCAGTGTATTTGCACCCTTTTTTGTTTAAAAACATAATCTGCATTACAAATTGTACCAATTCCTGCATGGAGTAAGTCATCATTCAATAAAAAGCACAAATGTATGCCTGTCACATTCAACATAATAAACTGCAAGTAAATACATCTTTTCTTAGTCCAAATCAGTCAGTAAATGATGTCTTTATTTTCTCTGTTATGCACCAAGTTTGCAATCAGCTTTATTCTTGATTCCCTCAGGCCAAGCCTGCACAGTTTAAGAGCAGTGGAAGATGGCACTTTTATCTGAAGTTTAGACCTCTTTGGACAGTAGCGTGGCTGAAGCAATCCACTGCTTCGCTTCGCTTTACTACTCCGCTCCACCATCGTCACTTCAATATTGCCATCATCTGCTTCATAACCTCAATCTAAAAAAAGATTTATTACACTGTGCCTGCCTCTACAGGCGATACTGTCAGACAGACAAAACATTGCTCCCTGCCTGCTCTGGACGAGTTTGCAATTTACAAGGGAGGATGGTGTAGAGGAAACAAAGACAAAAGTGAGCTAGAATCCTAGTCCCGTGACTTACATCAGAAATTTGACTTTGCTGATATGATGTAACCTCTAAGAGTCTGTTTTCTCGATGGCAAAACGAGCATAATGGCTTCCTTACAAGATGGATGTGATGAGTTTGCACCACGGCTGTGCTGTGCTGTGTACACAGCACCAGCTCCGTTACGTGTTAACTAATTTCATGGACAAGGTCTCCTGGAAAAAAACAAGCTAGCCAGACTACATTAGCGGTGATTATGTTATTAATTATAGTGATTATAATAATGGCCACCATGAGCTCCTTTAATTCTACAAGTGGGTAAGTGCAGCATTGTCCTTCCTTTTGTTTTCTAGATGGAGAACTAATACTCAAGATAGGAGGCCAGTTTTTCCCATTTTAAATTTGCGTTCTTTTTCCATGAAGTTCATGACCACCCCACTACCTTCCTTCTGACCCTCAAACAATTCAAGTTCGTTTCTGCTCTAGGATCTTTGCACTCATTGACTTCTATGCTCAGAAAATTCTACCCTTGGATCTTCACATGTCTGACTACATCTCATTATTTGGGTTTTCGCTCAAATGCCACCTCCTCAAGAGGCCTTCCCTGATGACCCTGTTTAGTGTGAGCTGCCCCCTGGGACTGCAGACATTTACTTTGACTTCTTGTCCTCCCCGCAGTGCAGGCATCCATGGATGTGATGCTTCATTAAGAATGTGTTCCCAAATAAAGAGATTGTCTATATTTAAATTTTAGTTTATTACTTACTGGGAGTGTGACCTAGGGGACATTACTTAATCTTTCTGTGCCTCAGTTCCCTCATCTATAACATGGGGATGATGATAAATGCACTTGCAGCATAGAATCGCTGGGAGGAATAAATGAATTAGCACACGGAGAGCCCATAAATCAGTGTCTGACACAGACATTGTTCACTAAGACCAGCGTTCAACAGACAACATTCACTGAGCTTGGACTGTGACATGGCAAGCTCCACTCCCTGGTATTATCTCAACTGTGTGTTGAGATACCTTGTCCCACTGCCATGAGGACCTGGAGCTTACCTGTCTTGTTCAACACTCCATCCCACCATCCAGAACGGTGCCTGGCACACAGTAGGAACTCAATAAACATTTGTTGCTAATGAATGAAAGAGGCCGCCTTTGCTTCCTAGGGCAGCTGTAACAAGCACCACAAGCTGGGTGGCTTAGAACAACAGAAATGTATTGTCTCACAGTTCTGGAGGCTGAGCATTCAAAATCAAGGTGCCTACAGAGCCACAATCCTTCTGAAACCTGTAGGGGAGAACTTTCCCTAGTCTGTTCCTAACTTTTAGTGGCTGCTGGCAATGCCTGGGCTTCAATCTGTGCTTCAGTTGTCACATGTTTTTCTCCCCTGTGTCCAACTCTCCCCTTCTTACAAGGACCCCAGTTATATTGGGTTGGGGACCACCCTATCCAGCTTGGCCTCATTTTAACTCATTACATCTTCAAAGAGCCTATTCCAAATAAGGCCACATTCACAAGTCTAGGGGTAGGACTTGGACACATCTTTTGGGGAGATGCAATTCAATGCCTAACAGAGGTACAGATGTATTTGAGATCAGCAAGAAAAGGTATGGTGAGAAAGAGGTGAAGACATAGCTGCTGCATATTTAGATAACACAATTTCTGGCAACTCCCTACCTCTATTTCACTGTATATGATGCATTTACTCTCTTGGTTCCCTCCAAGCCCTCCGTTCCCCTCCAATTTCTCTCCGTGTATTCAAGCAGAGATGTCATCAAACTGGTGCCTCCACAAACCTGCCCATGACTCACAGTTGTATCTTCATAAATGGTTACAACTGAGCAAGAAAAAATCATGTTGAATCCCCTAGAAATGGTAACATATTTTATGCCTACTCAAAAAAGGCAAGCAGTGGGCTGACTCTATAAAAATAAGCATCACCATAAAAATAGAGTATACAGAAAATGGAAAACAAAGAGTGGCCTTGACAAAAGCACACTCTGCCACACACACCCTCACACACAGTCACGCTCACAACTCAAAACAGACCCACACACAACACACAGCCACAGTCCTGATTGTGCTGCAGTTCTGCATTATTGATAAGAACATGTACATCTGCCCTTGTCTTAGTTTCCTAGAACTGCTGTAACAAAGTACCATGGAATAGATGCTTAAACAATAGAAATGGATTGTCTCACAGTTCTAGAGGTCAGAAGTTCAAAATTAAGGTGTTGGCAGGGTTGCGCTTCCTCTGAGGTTTGTAGAAAAGAATCTGTCCCATGCTTCTCTCCTGGGTTCTGGCAGTGTCTTGCCAGCCCTCCACATTCTCTTCCTCAGTGGTCACATGGCATTCTCCCCTCTCTCTGGGTCTCATTCTCCCCTTTTAATAAGGACACCAGGCATATTGGGTTACGGCCCACTGTAATCCAGTTTGGCCTCAGCTTAACCAATTACATCTTCAAAGACCATATTTCCAAATAAGTTCACATTCACAGTACAAGAGGTTAGAACTTGAGCATGTCTTTTGGATGGGACTACTATTCAACCCCTAGCAGCCCTCTTCTTAACATAAGGCACAGCTTCTCAGATGTCCAATTCAACCACTCATCCCATGTGTGAAGCCCTGCTAAGGGGTGTTTGCTTCCTCCTCTTTATCAAAACAAATATCCATGGTTGTGGTCACCATTCATTACTGCCCTCATGGCCTTTCTCCTCAGGGTCTTCCAGTTTGGCTGTGCCTGGTATAACATACATCCGCACTTGCCCAGGACAGCCCTGGTTTGTACATGTTGTCCTTGAGCAATCACCAGAGGCACCCTGTGCTTCTGTCATGTACCCCAGAAAAGGCCATGTTCTTTTAATCCATTCCTGTAAGTTTAGACCTATTGTGGCTAGGATCTCTTGATTAGGTTGTTTCCTTTGAGATGTAAGCCACTCCATTAAGGTGGGTCTTAATCCTTATACTGGAGTCATTTAAGAGAGATGAAATTGAGAGAAAAAAGTACCTGGAGGAGGTGAGAGAGGAAGCCACTGAAGCCAGAAGGTGAAAGTAATAAAACCTGGGAGACAAGGACCAGCGGATGCCGACCATTTGTCTTCCCATGTGACAGAGGTGTCCCAGATGCTGGCAGCCGGTCTTAAGAGAAGGTATTTGTCCTGTTGATGTCTTAATTTGGACATTTTCATGGACTTAGAAATGTACGTTTGTAAGCTTGTAAATGTACATGGTACATAGCTTACAATATAAAAGCCAACCCATTTCTGGTATATACATTCCGGCAGCTTTAGCAAACCAAAACACACCCCTTTACAAAAGTGTCCCAGTTTGGACATTATATCATATCCTGGTTATGCTCTGCTTCAAGTGTGAGGCTCAGTAGATGATGCAGAAACCCAAATGGGAGTCATTCCTAGTGATCCCCCCTCAAAAAAAAATGCTCAAGCACAATCTATTGAATCTTCTAAATACAATAGTAAGCTAATAATCTTTGGCTGTTCAATTTCTGAAAAGTGAACAAAGAGATAGAACAACACTAAGGTGCCAAGGTTATGGAAAAATTTGGAACTCAGATGAACTATAATTAAGTGTAATGAACTATATTTTCTTCATTTTTATATATTTTTATATTTCAAATGTAATAAACAATAACAAATGGAAAAACTGGAAAAATGTACCACACCAAGGCTAAGGGTCAATAAGGGTGGAGGATAAGGAATATGGGATGTTTTGGTTTTGTGGTTTGTTTGTTTGTTTGAGTAATAAAAATGTTCTAAAATTGATCATGGTGATGAATGGACAACTATGTGATGACTCTGTGAAGCATTTGAATGGATTGCATAGTATGTGAATATGCCACAACAAAACTGCTTAAAAATAGAAAAATTGGAGTCTTGTGTTCTTCAGCTTATGATTCTTCAGCTTCTTCACGCTAAATACAGCTTCTTTATGCTAAATACATATGTGGGTATATTTTGCTGTTTAGAATGGGACAATCCTGAAAAATAGCCTTTAAAGTAAATTGTATTCTTCATGCTCTATGATCCACTGGAGTTTCAATACAAAATTGGATATATATTCTCCTGGAATGAGTGGACTTAAAGTCTAACAAATTTCACTTAGGTGTGTCCGGGGTGAACACCTAGGCAGATTTGGGGGTGCAACTAATGTGAAATTGTTCTTTCTCGGAATACACACCCCCTACTCATAGCAGGAGGCCCGGAAAATCATTCCAATGTCCTCCAAGTCCTCATCTGTGTTCTCTTTTCCTCAATAAGATTCTCATTCTCCAAAACAGGAAAACAGCTTGGTAATTTCTGACTCTTAATTCAACTTTTCTGTTAACTCAAATAATACATGAACACATCCTCATCACCAAATACTCAAATAATACTTCAGACTTTTCTCACATACTTCAAAAATTTTGCACATGCTGTGTATAAAATAGGTGCTTAGAAAAATATGTTTAATAAGTAATACATATTTGGTCTGTGTTTTTTTAAATACTCCAGCTAATGTTCAATGAGAAGGTTTCTTTTCCTTGTGAAATAGATCAGATATGTAAAATAGGTCTTACATCTAAACTATAATAAAAATATGAATAATCAAATACCCATCATCCAGCTCCTTAGAACTTCTCTGTGCTCTCTATCCAGGCAGCAGCCTTCTTCTTCCCCCAAAAGTAGCCATTATTTGGAATTTCATGTTAATTTTCCCTGCACTTTCCTTTCTGGTTTTACCATATAGGAACGTGTTCATAAAACAAATATAATTTTTAACCTATTTTTGAACTTTGTGTAACTGAAATTATACTGCATATATTACATTTTTCTATGACTTACTTCTCTGGATGAACATGGTATTTTTTAAATTCACCTAAATAGACGTATACTGCCATAGATGAATGATTTTCACTGCTATATACTATTTTCCACCATATGAATATACTACAAATTATTTATCCATTCTACTGTTGATGAACATTTGGGTTGTTTCCCATTTTTTTGCTATTACGAACAAAGTTGAATGGATATTCTCATACATATCTCCAATTACAACAAAAATTGGATGGCTGGCTCATTGGAAGTATGCATGTTCCCACCTGGTAAGTCATGCAAAACACTTTCCTAAGTGGCTGAACCAATTTGCATTCCCACCAGCAGTGGATGACAGTTTCTGATGTTCCATATCATTGTCAATACTTGGAGTTGTCTGCCCTTTTGATATTTGGCAATTTTCTTAGTGTGCAGTGGCATTTCATTTTGGTTCTAATCTGAATATTCTGAATACTAATCTTGTCCATTATATCTGTTGGAAATAACCTCCTAGTTGACGAATTATTTTTTCACTTGCTTCAGGACATACTCTAATAAACAGATCTCCTTAATTTCAATGCTTTTAGAGCTTGCTTAAAAAATGCTTTTCCATCTAGAAGTTATGATATTCACATATTGTCCTCTAAAAGTCTATAATTTTTGCCTTTCATATTTGTTTTTAATATAACTAGAAATTATATTTGTGTACTATGTGAGGTAGCTATATAATCATTAAAATTTGGATAATTAGTATTTCAAACACAACTATTCAATACTCCACCTTTCCCATAAATGCTCAAATATTGGCTCTTTACTATTCAAGTTGCCATTTGTGCATGGTTGTGTTTCTGAACTCTCTATTCTTTTCCATTATTCAAAATATCCCATTCCAAGCTAAAACCACATTGTGTTAATAATCATAACTTTGTAATGATTTTTGATACCTGGGAAGGCCATCTGCACTCCTTTTAATGAGGTTTTTCCTGAAGCTCAGGAGCAATGGATGGGAAGCATAACTCAAAGAGAAATTTACCAACACAGTACAGGTCCTGGGACATCCTTCTGGCCCCTCCCCAATCCTGCCTTCACAAGAGGCTCTCCAAACAGCTGTATAGGTCAAAGTTTGGACCAAAATGACTCCAGGCCTCAGGGAGAGGAAATTTCCCACACTCCAGTTTAAAGACAGCCTTTGAATCCTCTTTTCCCATCCTTAGAGAGTTGCTTTATGTATTCTACCCATGGAATTTAGTTATAAGTAGTGAGAGAAAGAGTGGAGTGTGTGTGCTGGTTTGAAATGATGTATGTCCCCTAGAAAAGCCATGTTTTAATCAAAATCCCATTTTGTAAGCAGAATAATCCCTATTCAATACAGTATGTTTGAAACTATAAGCAGATTATCTCCCTGGAGTTGTGATTTAATCAAGACCAGTTGTTAAACTGAATTAGGTGACGACATGTCTCTGCCCATTTGGGTGGGTCTTGATAAGTTTCTGGAGTCCTATAAAAGAAGAAACATTTTGGAGAATGGGAGATTCAGAGAGAACAGAGCAGAATAACATAGCCACAAGAGCAGAGTCCACCCACTAGTGACCTTTTGAGATGAAGAAGGAAAATGTCTCTGGGGGAGCACCATGAAACAGGAAGCCAGGAGAAGAAGCTAGCAGATGACGCTGTGTTCACCATGTGACCTTCCAGATGAGAGAGGAACTCTGACAGAGTGTTCGCTATGCCGTCTCACTTGAGAGAGAAACCCTGAACTTCATCAGCCTTCTTGAACCAAGGTATCTTTCCCTGGATGCCTTAGACTGGACATTTCTATAGACTTGTTTTAATTGGGATATTTTCTCAGCCTTAGAACTGTAAACTAGCAACTTATTAAATTTCCCTTTTTAAAGGCCATTCTGTTTCTGGCATACTGCATTCTGGCAGCTAGCAAACTAGAATAGTGCGCTTACTTAAACTATCTTAACTGGAACTGGAAGTGTGGCCTTGCCCATTTAAAAAAAATGATGTTTTTATTGGTCTCTTAATTTACATGTTTCCCTTTCATCCTTTTCTTTTCCTTACAAATTACCTGTTAAAGGACCTGGGCCATTTGAGCTACAAGATTTCTATACTCTAGATTTTGCTGAATAAAACTCAGATTTGATTGGAGTTCTTGCATGTTGATACTTTGTTCCTATTACACTTGAAAGTCATTTTGCTGTACATAAAATCCTTAGCTCACATTTTTATTTTCTTGAATATATTAAATATATTACCTATTTTCATTCATTTTGTTGTTAGAAAGACGGCAATAATCATTTTTTTTCCCTTTATAAAATCACATTTTCTTTCTGGCTAGATGTTAAAAGGACTTTTTTCTTTTTCTTTAAGGTCCAATAGTTTTTAGTAGAATATGTCTTGGTGTTGGTCTACTGGTTGGTAAACCATTGTCTCCATGGACATTGGTCACAGGTTCACAATGTAGCCTTTGTAGTTTCAGAAGATTACTTTATTTCAAAAAGTTATCTTGAATTATAGGATTTTGAAATGACTAATGAAATAATACAGGTAAACTGCTTAACACTTGTCTTGCTTATATTAGCACTTGGTTAATATTAGCTATAATTTAAATATTAAGATTCAGAATTCACTCCCCACTACACCCAGGAGAAATGAAAGAAAATTTTCAGCTTCAGCTTTCTAAGAGTCCAAATGCATTGTCTGATGAGGAGAGGGATGGTGGTGAGGGGGTGGTTAGGTCACCTGAATGAATAAGAAACTGAGGTATGCCAGAGGTTGTCAGGAACTCATGTCCCTCATGCACATACACGGTGGTAAGTAGGACTCTGCAAAGATGTGCTGACTTTAATTCTTGAACTTTAGAGCCAGAAATCCTCTGTAAATTAACCATAGTCCCTAGAACAGAGTTAGAGACCTAGAACATTGCAAGGTTTTCATGTGTAAACTTCCCTGCCTCATTACCCCAAATAGGACTGCTATGGTTTAGATATAGTTGGAAATTGGAGTGGATTATGTCTATATGAAGTCCTGATCATTTTATTTGCTCCATTATATTTCCCACACCAGTCTATCTCAATGTCTGAACTCTCCCCCATGACCTTGCTACAAAGATAGCTCAGAGAGCAAATGGCACAGCTGGGATTTGAACCCCAGTCTTTCTAACTGTGATGCCAAAATGCTGTACATTCTGCTATACTCGGTGGTTTCATGTAGTGTTAGGCACACATCAAAACTGTAGTATCCTAACAGGGCATGCTTTTCCCAGCCTGTCTTGGAGAAAAGCCATACATTTGTTCCAAGCACTCTGCCTTCTGGTTCCCCACTGTCAATCTTAATAGGCAGTTCTAGTGGTGCTTGACTTTGCAACAACATGTACTCTATTAACTCAAACTATATTAAACCTGTAGGAATCGATCCCACAGAAGCCAGCAAGTTTTTGCTTGTGTTACCTCTTTTGCCCTTAGCCTTATGCCGTTGCTTTGCTCCTATATGAAGAGCCCTGCCAACTTGACAACGCTCAAGGTTCTACGCAGCATTCCATACTCAGGCAGCACTGTTTGGAGTTACACTGCAGTGTTTACTTCGAACAAGTGTGGGGAAATTTCTCCACAGAAGGTCAATGACTACAGGAAACAATAATTTGGAGGCAACATAAGTAAAAATCAGTTACATATAAAATGTAAGGTTTAGTCACCTTACATTAAAAATTAACAGGAAAACTAACTGGAGGAAAAAAATAATAAAAATTACTAAGTTCATATTGTGGTTCTATTCAAAGTAGACATTGGAAGACAAGCAGAAGGAAGAAGGAAAATATGGAATGCTGAAAATTTTTAAAAAGATAGAAGGAGTGATACTGATGGATGGAGTGGAACAAGAATTTAAAGATAGCAACTTAATATATATTATATTTGATATATAATATGCATATATTGAATATATTCTATTTTCTGCATAATATGCATATATTGAATATATATTTGTAATATAATATATACTATATTT
Organism: Myrmecophaga tridactyla; assembly: GCA_004026745.1. Classification (NCBI taxonomy): domain Eukaryota; kingdom Metazoa; phylum Chordata; class Mammalia; order Pilosa; family Myrmecophagidae; genus Myrmecophaga; species Myrmecophaga tridactyla. The sequence continues at coordinate 59,172 of PVIY010007764.1, read as the reverse complement.
GTCTTTGTAATATGATATACATTATATTTGTCATATAATGACATATAATGTCTCTCTCTCTCTCTCATATATATATATATAGTGCATAGGATTAAATTGAAGTTGAAGAAGGGATTTCACTCCAAATCCAAATGTGTATATATATATATATATATATATATGGAGAGAGAGAGAGAGAAGTAAAAGAAGACATTCTTATTTCCCTGGCCCATTTTGTTTCTTCTAATTCTCTCCTCTCTAGCTCCTTCAGCTGTCCACTGCAGCCCTCTACCTGCTTCCTGTAGACTCCAATTGGCCCAGTTCCTAAGCCAGTTGTGAAATATAAGGTAAGATAGGCAGAACCTCATTGCTACAAAGTGATGGGTCTTGGAATGGAATCTCAGGACCCAGGCATGGGTGCCAACTGCCCAGTCTCACCTGCTTGGGAACCCTGGTGCCTCAGCAAGTCTCCGTGACTTCCAAAGACCTGTGGGATCTGGAAAGCCCCAACAATCCTGGCTCTCCACGAAGTGCCTGAGCTGAGGCTCTCCTCCCTACCCACTTCGTGCCGGAGTTACTCACTTACTATGATCATCCACTGATCCAGATCACATCCCTCTAGGTGGGGTTGGGTTTTCTCCTACGAGGATCACACTGGGAAGAGTTAATAATAGAGCAGGAAAAGAGGACTCAGGCAGTCGATAAACTGTAGCAAGGGAAAATCCTCCTCTTTCTGACACCTGGAGTCGTTTATGGCCCAAATTCTGACCTGTAGGGCTGTTTCAAGCTCACTCACCCTGTGATGACTGGATTGGCAAGTAGTCGGCAGGATGGCACAGGATTTGTGGCGTGTTGCTGTTGGTTGTGTTTCCCATCCATTACTCCTGAACTTCCAGCAAATCCTCAGTAAAAGGCACATCCGGACATCTGTCCTGTGCTGAGATATTAAGAAAATGGATCTATCCCTATTTGGTGACAAGGTAGATAATGAGGGAGCAATGTCTTGTCCCTCAAGGCCAAAGTGGCTCAAGAGCAGTAATTGCAGTGGAGGAGAGCAGGACCCTCTCAAAGGAAGTAGCAGCAGCAGGTAATGGCAGGGGTAAGACCTGACAGCCCTGCACCTGCCTTCCTCCCCACCCGTCCCCCATCCCCACCACACACATACCCACCCACCCCCATCCCCGAAATTGCTGGTGAACATTTTGAAATGGATGATTTTGATAAAAGCACTTATGATGTCATTGGGCTATCCTAATAATATCTGCTGTTGCTGTTTGTGTAAAAAGTGCTTTCCAGAAAGATTCCATTTCAGCATCCCAACAGCCTTAGCGGGTTATTGTCTTTATTGCTGTCTTGCAATTGAGGAAAAATCAACTGAAGCTCAGAGACAGCAAGTGGCTATAAATGGCACCTCCACTGCAGGATTGGAAGCCAGATCTCTGACTCCAAAGCCAATGTACCCTTCACTACATCACACTACCTCATCCCACTACCTTGTCACTGGGCAATTTAGCAAACCATAGGAGAATGGCGATGAGATCACATTATGCTTAAAAAACAAAAAAATCTGCAAAGGGAATAGGCTAGGATGAAGTGGCATTGACCATCTTCTGGCTTTTAAAGATGTTGGAACATTCATTTTCATGTTTCCATGTGTTTGAGTGACTGCAGGCATAATGAAAATAAAGTCTCTTGCCTTGTGCATAGGATTAAATTTAAGTCGAAGAAGGAATTTGGCTCCAAATCAGAAGTTTCCCCACTCTGCTCCTAAATCACTTCCTCTGTTAATTCCATTTAGTGAGGTTCAGCCTCATTGTCACCTGAGCAACAGCTGTATGGCTCTATTTCATTCTTTCACCTACTTGTCTTCTGAGTCATTATCACAGCTCATCTATGGTCCCTGCTCAAAGTAAATACCAGTTACTGAAATAAATTAATATGCCACAGAGGCTTCCTTCAGCAAGAGAAAATATTTCAGTCACGTTTCAGTACAAGTAAGCCTCTAATTCAGATACATAATGTTTGAACAACCTTTAGAGATGGACCTTGAAAAGATTTTCTTTGAGAAGAAAAGCATGACACAAAAATGCAGTTTTAATGCATATCCATATAAGCTTCGACATATACCGTCATTTTATCATACATGAACACTTTCATTTTACACTCATTTCTGAGCCACTGATGTGGGTTTGATTTGCTACGGTTTTGTCAGAGTCTAGCAGTCGTCAAGAAACACATTTTTACAACACTTACATGACAATAAGGGTGTGGGTATTTAACTACATTAAAATTGTGACAATAAGTTACAGGTAATCTGAAGCTTTAGAATGAGAAGGAAAGCATTGGATGGCCTGAACTGAAACCTGATTCTCCTTATATGAAGCAGAATGTAATCTGGCCTTTCTGCTTGGTGAGTTTTCCGGGGGTTAAGTTCGCATTGTGTTTTTGCAGCTCTAATTTCATATTGTGACATCTTTCTCACATTCTGATTCTCTTTCATTTAAATGGGGAAAAAATCAAATTATACTAAAATTTCCTAAGTCCTCCCTATTAGGACATTAATTAGTGCTTCTTCTGGAAGTTATGTGGAGTGATAGAAACATCTTCTCCTTTCAATAGTTCCAGGTTGGGCATAGGTGTTTTGGATATAGACTAATAAAAAATGGCCTTCATACAGCAGGAAACAAAAAACTTTAAAAAGTTTATTAAACTGGTGTTTAGGAGTTTTCCACTTAAAAATTAAATTCCCATTGAAAAAGCCTCCTTGGTTACACTTTTCATTTGTTGGTATGCTTATATTTGCTCTGTTCCAGAAGGAATGTAAGACAGCCGATCACTGCTGTGTGGCTGACATGGTGCCCACATGTTATTAATAAAAATCCTTCCCATGTCCACATTGATGGCTTGAGGGTGGGATAAAGCAAGCATTTTGGAGTTTTCTCAGTGCACCATTATGCCATCAGCAACCCTTCATTCTGACCCTAACTGTACCTTCTAGTATTTTAACCCATGATATATAGATTTTTTAAATATAGATGCTACTTTTTTAATTTCAGTGTTTAGGATTTTTCCCTGTTCACAAATAATGCATGACCTAATGATAAAACCTGATGCTAGTTAGGAAAGTGTCAATGGGGGCATTCTAGGTAATTCTGGCCCCTAGGCAGATCACTCTAGGGGAGCATGAGCAATCCCGGAAATGAGGAAGCCCAATTAATCGAGATGAGGAGGTTGCATCTTATGTATGTGTGCATGGCTTTCATGATAAGAGTAGCAGCTTCCATTTATTAAGTACATGCTCCATATGGCACTTTAATAGCAGGGGCTTTACAAACATTTGCCCTTCACAGTAGTTTTATTATTATCTCCAATTTACAGAAGAGGAACCTGAGGATGGAGAAGATATGGACCCTGAATAACATGACTCAGCAGAATTAGGCTTCAAACCCAGGTTAGCTGGGCTCCAAGGTCTCTGCTCTTCTCCATGATGAGATTCTACTAGATGTTGCAATAATGCATCCTAATATCAGAAGTCCTTGTCTGCTTTGGAGACTGCTGAGAGAAGCTAGGTAGATTTCTTTACTCTCAGCCACCCCCATATTTATTTAGGCCTCCACTGGGAGGAAAGTATAAAGTAGCTGTAGCCCTCTGCATGCCCCTGGTTTTAACTTGGGCTATCAAATATTTCAAGCCTCCTAGAAATATTTGATATTTGATCTAGACTAGATCTAAGATATTGCCATGCAGGACCTCATTGGTAAATCTTTCTATGCCCATTTGAATCTATTGTGTGTCCCCTAGAAAAGCCAAGTTCTTTAGTCCTCATTCAATATTGCTGGGTAGGAGCTCTTTGATTATTTAGATGGAGATGTGGCTCATCCAATTGTGGGTGGTAAATTGATTAGATGGTTTCCATGGAGCTATGTCTCCACCCATTCAAGATGGGGTTGCTTACTGGAGTCCTTTAAGAGAGAACTATTTCAGAAAAAGCTTGAGAGCCACAAGAGCCACCAGAACCGACAGAGGCAATGGAACAGACAGAGCCCCAGGGAAGCCGTTGAAGAGAAATCCAGAAGATCTTGCTATGTGCCTTTTCAGCTGAGAGAGAAACCCTGAACGTCATGGGCCTTCTTGAACCAACGTGTCTTTCCCTGGATGCATTAGATTGGACATTTTTCATAGCCCTTGCCTTAATTTGGACATTTTCATAGCCTTAGAACTGTAGACTTGCAACTTAGTAAACTCCCCTTTTTAAAAGCCATTCTGTTTCTTATATATCATATTCCAGCAGTTTGCAAACTAGAACACTTTCCTGGTGGTTATCATTCATCAGATTTAGCAGGGTTAGGACTGGAGAGGCCAACCCTTAGAATATTTAATAAAGTCAGAAAAGAAATTTTAGGAAGACAACCTAAACAACAGCAACAAATTCTGTCTGCTGCTATCCACCCTTTTGTTAACCAATATTTTTGTATACTTATTAGAACACATTCATTACATTCCCATGAAGATAATCCCAAGTTATAGCAACCAACTTCAAGTCATTTCTGTAACAAATCATAACTTGAGTTCTGCCTTTCTCAATACAATGACGAGAGGTGTGTGGGATCAGTCTTAAATTCCCTTGGAAAGTAAAACTATAGGAAAGTAGAGAAAAGTGGTTTAGTAAATTTATTTAATTTTAGTAGACCAAAGAGAGAGATAAGAGAGGGGAAAGAGGATGGAAGAAAGATGAGAACTGGAGCAGAATATGCTAAGGAGAAGGTCACCTCGGAGCCATGACCCCTCATCAGGAACACTTGGCCCATCTCCAGGCAAAATTGGAAAATAGGGACATTTCTGTTCCAGACAAGGTACTCAGAATACTATGTGCTTCCTCTGTTCTTTATGCTGTTGGACCCCTTCTTCCTGTGCAAATGAGAATCCCCATTACACTAAAGGATAAGTCCATGGAAATATATTGTAGTAGACCCTACTGGTCATCTAAACTTCTCCCTTGCTGGCAGACCCCTGCTTTTGTTTGGGTGTCTGTCCCTCCTCTTTGTGGCTCGGGAGTAAAGCTTTATTAGCTTCAGACAATTGTGGTCATTCCATTTCTCTTGCCAAAGATTGGTTTACAGTGTGCACATCATTTAGCCTTGGCCAGATGAGACATGGGGAAAAATCTTCTAGGCAGGCTTGTGGGAAAATATTTCCTTCCACAGGAAGAAATAGACCCTCTTCTTCTGTTCAGTTTTACAGTATCTGGATGTAATATCTTGAACTGAAACAACCAGATTTTGGCCACAAGGAGTCTAGTCAAGGACAACGGTAAGGAAGACAGAGCAGAAAGACAGAAAGAATCTGAGCCTTGATGACATGATTTCCCCACTGAGTTAACCAAACCTGTATCTGTCCAAACCTGTATCTAACTAAACTTGTATGTCTTTGTTATCAGAAATAATATATCCAGTTAACAAAATGGGATAAATAAGCCCTTTGAGTTACCATTTCAACTAATATAGTTATTTCCAGAAGTATCTGAGTTTTAAAAGGGACACTAGATCTTTAGGGAAAAAAAAAGAAACAATTTTTATTGTTCTAAGGGATCCTCAAGGAAGTAGCAGGAATGATTTTTTTTTGTCTTATCCAAAATAATCTCTTTATCTTTCTTCAAATCATTCCATATAGGCAGCCATACATTCTGCCTGTGCTTAAAGGTTTGGGTGCATAAAAAATAAAACCTAAATTATAGTGGTTTAACCAAAATCATTTTAATTTCTTATACATCAACTAACCCAGAGGTAGCCCAGGACTTCTAGGGCACTACCCCCAATGATATCAGGGTATTACACTACTTCTTTTCAATCACCCTTAAAATGTGATTTCTAGCCCCATGCTTGCTGCTTCATGGTCACAAGAGGCTGCCTCATCTCTCTCTCTTTTTTTGTTTTTAATATTTTTGTTGTGAAACTTTAACAAACAAACATACAAACATTCTTGATATACAAACATTCTATACATGGTGTACAATCAATGGCTCCCAATATCATCACACAGTTGTGTATTCTTCACCATGATAATTTTTAGAATATTTGCATCACTCCAGAAAAAGAAATAAAAAGAAAAAAACTCACACATCCCATACCCCTTACCCTTCCCTCTCACTGACCACTAGTATTATTCACAAATGTCAAAAAATGAAAATAATCCAAGTGCCCATCAACAGACGAGTGGATTAACAAAATGTGGTATATACATACGATGGACTATTATGCAGCAGTAAGATGAAATGACGTCCTGAAGCACATGACAAGATGGATGAGCCTTGACAACATAATGATGAGTGAAATAAGCCAGACACAAAAGGATAGATACTGTATGATTCCACTTTTATGATCAGAGTAAAGGTAAAATCAGAGGCTTATAATACAGAATATAGGGGACTTAGAGATACACAGAAAAAAGCTAGAGGTATGTGAACAGTTGGCTAATGAGATTGAACTCAAAAGTAAGGGAATAGATAGAAGTGAAGGCAGTTCTCTAGTAGGTCTATAAGTAATAATACCATATTGAAGGGAAACATGATTGAAAGGGCTTGTATAGACCTATGTGTCCCACTGATTAGCACTAGAAATAAAAATAAGTTCTTGCAAGAACTACTTCAAAGGTATGATTCATGTACAAAGAGTGTTTAAATTCAAGGTAGAGGGGGAAAACTGCTGTTGAGTGCTATGGGCTATGATTAACAGGAAAACATCAGCATTACCACAGCAACAGCAAGGGTAAATAGGGAGAAGGACAAGAGTTAAGGGGAGGCTTAGATTTCCTATTTGGGTGAGGGTGTGTTTATTGGTTATCTTTCTCTTGGGAACAATGAAATTATTTAAAATTGAGAGTGTTGATGGACTGTGGATTTTGGGCCTTCTACACGATGCCCAATGAATGCAGGTGGCTAAAGGATACACTGACTGAGAAGTAGATTGGTGAACAATGGTGTATACATATGATCAAATATTGTGCTGCTACAAAAAGGAATAAATTCGTGAGGCATGCAATCTCATGTGAATGTGAATGAACCTGTGGGACATTTGGTGAGGCAAAATAAGACAGTAACAAAAGAACAAGTATTGTATGGTTTCCTTTAGAAAATGCTTATAAGAAAACAGAGGCCTAGTTGTAAGCTCTTATCGCAGACACATTTAGTCTGGAGTGGTAATTATCATTTCTGGATTTTGAGAGGCTCTTTTATATATGTATAACCTGGCATTTAGAGAAAAGAACAAAGCCAATCACATCCAGATTAAGGTAATTCAGAATTCAGGGGTAAGGAAGACATTGTCTATATTTGAGAACCTCATCTACTCTTTGAGACCAAAGGAAGAATGGTTTATTTTGTCTGGAACCTAAATTTTCTGTAGCACATAACTCAACCTGTCTGTATAGCTCATTTGAACAATTGAAACACTAGGAGCCCAGAGTAAGAATGAGGGCCTTTAATCCTGTATAGCTTAATGTAATGCCTGGATACATCCTAGAATATATTAAGCAGATAATTAAAAAGTATTGGCAAAGTCCCTTGAGGAATGGAAGAAAAAATATGGAACTATTAAACTTTGCCATCAGGAAATCCCCTGATACTGTGTCAAACATTAGGGACACCCAAATCAATAGGCCAAACCCTTGATCTTGAGGCTTGCTCTAGTGAAGCTTATGTACATAGCAGAGAAGTTTAGCCTACCTATAAGTACGCCTAAGAGTTACTTCTGGAGGACCTCTTTTGTTGCTCAGATGTGGCCTCACTCTCTCTAAGCCCAACTCTGCAAGTGAAATCATTGCCCTCCCCACTACATGGGACATGACATCCAAGGGTGAAAGTCTCCCTGGCAGCGTGGGAGATGACTCCCAGGGGTGAGGCTGGACCTGGCCCCATGAGATCAACAATTCCATCCTGACCAAAAGGGGGAAAAGAAGTGTAACTAATAAAGCATCAGTGGCAGAGAGAGCTCAAATAGAGTTGAGAGGCTACTCTGGAGGTTGCTCTTATCCAAGCTTCAGTTAGACATGGCTACCTACCATAACTTGCCAACCCCCAACCAAAACCATTCCAGCCAATCCTAAAGAACTTCTAGGGCAATATATAAGATTCTGCAATGCTTCTATGCACTAGGGTAACTTTCTAGAAACCTACAACCTCCAGATGTGTCCCGGGACCAAATAAGTCCTGAAACCTGGAGGGCCCAGCCTCTGCAAAACATCAGCCAGTTCCATCTCCCTACCCCATATTACTGACAGCCCCTTCCAACATGAAAAAGCCAGAGTGACCGTAGCTCAAATACCCCTAAAGAGTGGGAAAGAAAGATCAAAGATGATGGTAGAACGATACAGAGAAGGTAAGGTTTAACAAATGAGTATGATTGCTGAATCATTAAATTGACATTTCTTTTAGTCTACAGTATCTTAGAGCAACTAGAAGTAAAAACCTAAAATTATGGAATTGTAACCCATACCAAACTCTGAAATCTGTTCTACAACTGTTGTGTTGTGCTTTAACATTTATTGCTTTTTTTTGTACATATGTTATTTTTTACCAAAAAGTATATATGATGATAAAAAAATATTTATTCCTTCTAGCCTCCTATATTCTGGAGCAGCTGAAAGGAAAAATCTGAGATGATGGTATGGTAGCCCACGCAAATTCTGGGATCTGTTCTGTAACTACTTGTTGAAGACTGCTTTGAAAACTATTGCTTTTTTCTTTCTTTGCTTTGTATATATGCTATATCATACAATTTAAAAAGTAAAAAAAAAAAAAACCAATGAAGCTTTGACTTCTTTGACGAAAAAAATTGCACTAGTGCATAAAGTAAATCGCATTTTCACAATAGTTCTTTCTTTCCAAACTTATAAAAAATCATTCTAATGTATTTCTTCTTCTAGGTCAATTAAAAAAATAAATAATTTCTAACAAAGAGTGATTTCTGAGGGGAATTCAGAGGGAAATGCAAAGAATATCATGCTCTGTACAATGTAGTTGTAGTTAATGAAATAATTAGTGGTTGGAATTAGGCAGCAATTATGAGTAGAAAGGGTTATTTGGAACTCCAAAATGTTTCTGCATTGGACAGACTAACTTTATAAAAGCTAGATATATATATATATATATATTATGGAAACACTACTACCATGTAGGTAAGATAATTATAGATATCATGGGCACAGACTGGATTTGTCTTTCAAAAATAGGATCGTACATGTAATTATAACGGCCGATAAAACAACTGGTATGGTGAAATAATGTTTTTCCCCTCCAGGATTAAGTTCAACTCTGCATTTCCTAATAATAGTCTCAGCTACTTTAGGATGCAGAACCAAATGATAATAATAGTGATAATAATCTTAGTAACAAAAATAGAAGCTAACATTGAATAAACACTTATAATGGGCCAGGCAATGTTCTAAGCACTTTACATGCATTAATTAATTTAATCATTATAACAATCGCAAGAAGGAGGGGTACTATTTTTACCTTTTTGTTATATTATACCCTTGGTAAACTTTAGTGGCTCAGAAAAAAAAAGAGCTCTAACTATCAAAGGTCTAGTCTTTGGGGAAGGAGATGAGGCAAAGTAAAATGTAGAGGATACAGAGATTGGCAACAGGTAGGAGCAGGTAGAACAGCTATGAGTGATGGGAAAGGTCTACATTGTACCTCCTTTCTCCCCTCCTGCCCTCAGGCCTCCAGCTTGTTACGTCTAACCTACATACCCCATCGGTAAATACTAATAGTATTTTTGAAATCCAGGCTGAAAGCTATAAAAAGTGAATTTTAGAGTTGATACCTTGATTAAATTGCAAGGTAGAGATTCACTGTGACATGTGTAAAAGGTGACATAGCTCTGGTTGCCTCTTCCAAATGGCACTCTATGAGAAAATGAATTTAGATGAAGGAACAGAAGGGATTTATTAAAGAACATTTGGAAACTCTTAAGGATTACACACACAAAGAAGATACTTCTCTTTAGAAACATTGATAATTCATGCTCATCTAGGTCCAAGGTATGGCTGAGAATGGATCGCATAGAACAATTTATAATTGCATAATATTTATAGAAATGATTTCTACTCTTATTCTTTGTTCTGTTCCCTAAAAAGAGGGAAATAGAACCCAAGAACAATAGAAAGAGTTCAGTTGATCTCAAATTGTTAAACACGAACCTGCCCATTGTGCAGTGCTGAGAAGAACACCACAGGAAGAGTTGAAAAGATACAGTCTCTGTCTGGTAACAAATCATAACTCTCATCTTGGTTTAATAAAGGAGTTTAAAACTGGGAAAAATATACTGGTCAAGGCTTTCCAGGTCACACTTGATGGAGGAAGAGATGGGGAAAGAGAGTCTTAAAATGCCAACATGAAGTCTGACAAAAATTTCAGGACAGAGGATCAAGATTATTCAGAGGACAAAGGGACATTTTGTACAAGTGAAACCTTAGTTTTCCCATACCCCAGGCTGTGGCTGTGAATGAGGGCTTAGTGATAGAAATAATTCAAGAGCTGCAGATTCACCGCCACTGATTACATAATTCAAGTTCTCCACCTCCCATTCTTAACTTCCAGAGTCTCCTGGATTGTCGCCCAAGTGTGTGCACAGAGGACCTGCACACGCCACCCTTCCCTTCCAGCCTCTTCCTTGATGCACATGGCTTGCGCTGCCATTCCTGCCACTACCAATGCCCTTAATGCTGACTTCATGGCCAGAGCGCTGATGTCTGAGCCTCCCAAAGCTTTTAACTATTATAGTTCAAAATGCTCACTGTTCCAGAGCCATGCCATGTTATTCACAACAACAGGAGACTGGCAGAGGGATGATACTCCGTCTTGTTTGCCTTCAAGTTAGCTCTACACATCTTTCCGAGCCTCTTGTTTCTGCCAGCGGCCTCTCCCTCCCTAATGCCAAGATCTAATTCATAGGAACCCCCTCCATCTTTGAGAAGCAAAAAGTGCTTTGAGAAGCCCTCGAAGATATTTGCCATCCCTTCACCCCCACTTCAAGCTGCCTCCATGAGTAGCTGAAAATGTATCTGATTCCAATAGCAAAAATCCCATCTCCTTCCCTGTCACTATCTCACTTTCCAAGGAACAGAGCCCGGGATTTCTCCCAATACAACACACTAGCAATTGTACCAACAATATCCTGAGTGCCTCTGGGCAATAAAGGAGGTTTCGAGGCTACTGAAAAACTGAGGGGGGGAAATGTTGTGTGGGTGATGTGCCTAATTTGGAATATCAACTCAGCTGACACCCTCTATTCATTGAAGGTATTTTTAGTGACAATATATAGTCTGCTGTACTGTCATGCTAATAATATTTATTCTTGCACCTCTTGGCCAAAGCAGATTGGACAAGGGATGGAAACATGAGCTTTAAGGAGCCATTCTGGAACCAGCAAGAAAAAGTTTGCATACTCATACTGGGATATTGAGAAGACGTTCTAGTTTGCTAGCTGCTGGAATGCAATATACCAGAAATAGAATTGCTTTTAAAAGGGGGAATTTATTAAGTTGCAATTTTACAGTTCTAAGCCTATGAAAATGTCCAATTAAAGCAAAGCTATAGAAATATCCAAATTAAGGCACCAGGAAGAAGTTACCTTCACTCAAGAAAGGCTGATGAAGTTCAGCGTTTCTCTCTCAACTGGAAAGGCACATGGTGAACATGGTAATGTCTGCTAGCTTTCTCTCCAGGCTTCTTGCTTCATGAAACTCCCCCAGGGTGTTTTCCTTCTTCATCTCCAAAAGTCTCTAACTGCATGAGCTCTCATGGCTCTCGTCATTCTGAAGCTCTCTCCACAATGTTTCCTCTTTTAAAGGATTCCAGTAAACTAATCCATATATACCTGAAATGGGTGGAGTCACATCTCTATCTAATCAAAAAGTTCATACCCACAATTGGGTGTGTCACATCTCTGTGGAGATAATTTAATCACATTTCTAATCTATAATGCTGAGATTTAAAAAAAAAAGGCTGCCTGGGCCACGGTGGCTCAGCAGGCAGAGTTCTAGCCTGTCATGCCAGAGACCCAGGTTCGAGTCCCAGTGCCTGCCCACGTTAAAAAAAAAAAAAAAGAAGTGCTGCCTCCACAAGATGGATCAGGATTCAAACATGGCTTCTCTAGGGTACATAATCCTTTCAAGTTGGCACAGAAGTTTAATAAATTTATAGGCAGGGATAAAGAAAACAAGTGAGCTTAGAACAGTACCCCAGGACTAGCAAGGGCTGGGAGTTGTTGCCATCCCTTGACCTGAAGTGCTAGAGGAAGGAGAAGTTACTGGAAGTCAAAGAGAACATCTGTACAGAGAAGGTCATCTGACAGGAAGCATTACTCTTACTGAAGGGATGGGGTCAATCCATGGCAAGTTAGCAGGGAGTGCCTGAGAAAATACATGACCTAATCTCATTCTCTTCCTACCCGCTGATTTCCTGCCAGTACCTCTCATTGGTCAAAACTAAACAAAAGACAGAGTGCAAAGGAGCCACTCACAGCCCATACCAGTCAGCTTCCTAAAAAACAGCAGAATGGGGCTGGATGGGGGAGGGAGGGGAGGGGAAGGGACGCATCTGGAGGTGCAAACAGTTATATCAACCAGAGTCTACTTCTGCCATTCAGCACTCACTTGTGACCAACAAAGTGGAAGCAAAAAGATACATCAGCAATTCTATTTATATAAGACATAGAATGAGATAAAACTAGCTATTACCAGATAAGAGCAGATTCTCAGACAAGAGCAGGAGAAAATTTGAAAAGAATTAACAAAAATATATAGGTACTAAGTTCTGATTGCAGTATTTGGTCATGAGGTCTAAGCTGATAATCAAGACTGATAGAACTTCAAGGAGAAATAGATAAGGCCACAACTACAGTAGAAATTTCAATAACTCTCTCAATAATTGACAGAACAAGAAAACAGAAAACAAGGACAGAGAAGGCCTGAACAATATTCTCAACCAACTATCTATTACATTTACAGAATATTCCACCCAGCAGCAGAATATACATTTTTTCAAGTATAAATGGAATATTTACCAAAACAGACCATATTCTCAGCCATAAAACAAGTCCACAATAAATTTAAAAGAATTCAAATCATCCCAAGTATCATTTTGGCAATGGAATTAACTTAACAGGAAGATATCTGGAAAATTCACAAACATTTGCAAGCTAAATAACACACTTTTTGATAACATGTGGGTCAAAGAAGAAATAAAAAAGAAAATTAGGACGTATATTTTGAACTTCCACTCATTATGAAATATCATTAACAAAATGAAAATAGGAAATGTGAAAAAATATTCCTAACACATTTAGCTGATAAAAGACTACTATCCAGAAAATATACGCATTTCCTATAAATCAATAATAAAACTGCAAATAACCCAATTTAAAATTGGGCAAAAGACTTCAATAAGTAACTAACAAAAGAACTTAACCATATGGCCAATAACAGATGATTGGATAAACAAAATGTATTGTATCCATACATGGAATATTATTCATATCATTCAAAATGAAATGAAGTTCTAATACATGCCACAACATGAATGGAACGTGGAAACATTATACTAAGTGAAAGCAGCCAGACCCAAAGATCACATATTATATTATTCCATTTACATGAAATGTCATGGCAAATCCACAGAGAAAGAAAGTAGATTAGGGCTTTCCAAGGGCTAGGGGAATGGCAGAATGGAGAGTGACTACTAATGAGCATGAAGGTGCTTTGGGGGTTATGCCTATTTGAAACTATTACGCACCCCAGAAAAGCCATGTTTTAATCCTGTTCGAATTTTGTGGGGCCAGATCTATTTAGGGTGGGCCACTTTGACTGCATCATTTCCATGGAGATGTGGCACACCCAACTGTGGGTGTGGCCTTTTGATTAGATGGAGTTGTGACTGCCCATCCAAGGTGGGCCTTGGTTAATTTACAGGAGTCCTTTAAAGGGGGAAACATTATGAAGAAAGAGTCAAAACCAACAGGAGACCCAGACAACTGGAGATACAGAAAGAAATGCCCCCAGGGAAGCTTTTGAAACCAGAAGTCATAGACCCCAGCAGACATGAGTCACAAGCCTTCCCAACTGACAGACATATTCTGGATCCATCAGCCTTTCTTAAGTCAAGGTATCTTTCTCTAGATGATTTAGTTTGAACATTTTTACAGCCTTAGAACTGTAAACTTGCAACTTAATAAGTTTCCTTTTTAAAGGTCATTCCATTTCTGGTATATTGCACTCCGGACCCTTTAGCAAATCAAAATAGTGGTTGATGAAAATTTTCAAGAATTAGAGAGTGGTGATTGATGCCCAACTTGTACATATACTAAAAACCACTGACTTGTACATTTTAAAAGGGTGAAATTATGGTACATGGATTATATCTCAATGGAGCTGTCATTAGGAAAAATAGATTAAGGCAGAAACATAAGTCTAAACAGGTTTCTAGGATAAAGAGGCTTGATGTGAATTCTGAATCCAAGATCTAAAGCAAATGGTGATCAAAGAGGGAAAATAAGAACAAGGAGAAGTAGCTCAGAACCATGGAGGGACACAATGGTCCAACTAATTCTGGAGTCTGCAAGATAATGCCTGATCCTGGGTTTCTGCCTGCTTATATTTCAGGTTTACCATGGGACATAAAAGATAATTTCATAGCCCAGTTCATTAATATCCTTTTACCCACTCTTGAATTGTTAGCTGATTGAGAGTAGCTTCAATGCGGTCACCCATTACTCATTATGTATTTGAGAATTAAGACACCAAGTCCTGAATAATGCTTAGGAACCATGGCTCCTCCGATAAACCCAGTAGGTTTCCTGGATGAATGGGGACAAATAGTGGCCTTTCTGAGGCTGGAATCCCTGAAAAGAGTTAGGGGCAGGGCACTGATGATCTAGTAACCTTAGGAAATCTCCCAGAGGTATAGCATCTGGGAGGAGGAAGTCTAGAATTGCTTGAGATTGCAGGAGGCATAGACTGGCCTCAAAGGCAAGCTGATCCAAAGTCAGGATCAGGGATTAACTAATAGGGTTAACAGTGGAGTGCAGAGCACTCCAAGGAAGTAGATGCAGGGCATGTTGAGACAATTATACATCTTCTCTTTGACACAAGTGTAGAACAATGCCATTTATGACCCATTATATCACTGACAATCCACAAATCCACTGCTCCAGTACTACACTAATTTCACAAGATGCTACTAGGCTACATTGCCAAAGGCAAAAGTAAAGCCTTTAGATACAGAGGATAGAACTGCCAATGACAGGAGGAAAGGTGGAAAATCACAGGTGACACAGAACTCTTGCTACATACCAGGCAATGTGCTAAGCCCTGGAAAGGCTTTGATTATTTTAGTCCAATGGCTTTGTGGTATATTGAACTGTCTCCCAAAAAAGACATGTTTAAGTCATAACCCCCCCACATCTGTGAATCTGATAATCATATCTGTGAACCCCATTTCCAAATAAGGTCTTTGCAGATGTAATCAAGCTGAGGTCACACTGGATTAGGGTGGGCCCTAAATCCAATGACTGATGTCCTTATTAGAAGAGGGAAATTAGGATACAGAGACACACAGGGAGAAGGTGAAGTGATGACAGAGGCAAACACTGAAGTGATGCAGCTGCAAGCCAAGGTATGCTGAGGACTGCCAGCAACCACCAAAAGCTAGAATAGGCAAGTAAGGATTCTCCTTTACAGGCATGGGCCTTCCAACCCCATGATTTCAGACTTCTAGGCTCCAGAACTGTAATAAACCTCTTTTGTTTTAGCTGTGCAGTATATGGTAATTTGTTAAGGCAGCCCTGGGAAACTAATATAGACCCCAATGAGTGAGAGATTGTTACCTTTTCATAGATGTGGTAGTTAGGTTCAGGTGTCAACTTGGCCAGGTGAAGGTGCCTAGTTCTACTGCTGTGGACACGATCCAATGGCATGTGAACCTCATCTATTGCTGATTACAACTGCAGTCGGCTAGGAGGTGTGTCTGCTACAATGACTGATGTGTGATTTAATTGGCTGGAAGCTTAAATGAGAGACCTCAATGTAGCACAGCCCAAGCAGCTCAGCATACCTCATCTCAGCACTTGCAGCTCAACCCAGGCCTTTGGAGGTGCAGAAAGGAATCACCCCAGGAAAAGCTGTTGGAACCCAGAGGCCTAGAGAGAAGGCCAGCAGAGATCACCCTGTGCCTTCCCACGTAAGAAAGAACCTCAGATGAAAGTTAGCTGCCTTTCCTCTGAAGAACTACACATTTTTAACTAAATAAATCCCCTTTTATTAAAAGCCAATCCATCTCTGGTGTGTTACATTCCAGCAGCTAGCAAATTAGAACAATAGATAAAGAA
Source organism: Myrmecophaga tridactyla (assembly GCA_004026745.1). Taxonomy (NCBI): domain Eukaryota; kingdom Metazoa; phylum Chordata; class Mammalia; order Pilosa; family Myrmecophagidae; genus Myrmecophaga; species Myrmecophaga tridactyla. Next base: position 42,811 of record PVIY010007764.1, on the reverse strand, counting down.
AGTGACATTTAAAGGAGATGAATAACTCAATCAAAGGTATATTGCAGAGGAGCCATGATTAGAAACTAGGGTCAGATGTCTAAAGTTTTATTCTAACTCCTACACTACCTGGCCTCAGGGCAATGTAAGGAGGAGAGGTTGTTAAATATATAAATCCTTTGTTCTAAAAATGAGACATTTCTATAGGAAAAGAATGTTGAATTAAGAAGGGCCAAGGAGGCAAATAAGTTATGGAAAAGGGAAGTTGAATATGAATGTGTAATGAGCTGAAGATCATGGTGACCTATGTAGAAAAGGAAATTTCTAAGTGAATCTGAACTCCATTTTGTAAAACAAGCATAAGCCATCAGATGAAGTAAAGGCAAACTAATCAGCCAAAAAAGCAGCTTATACCCCATAAAAATAAAGACATTTAGGTGGGCCACGGTGGCTCAGCAGGCAGGAATGCTTGCCTGCGATGCCAGAGGACCTGGGTTCGATTCTCGGTGCATGCCCATGTAAAAAAAATAAAAATAAAAAAATAAAGACATTTATATTAATCATTGTGGATCATAAGTAGGTATGATGGTTAGTTTTGCGAATCAAACTGGCTAGGCTATAGCACCCAGTTATTCAGGTAAACACCCACCAAAGTATTTTATAAGTGTCATTAAGATCTACAATGAGTTGATTTCAGTAAAAGAGATTATCCTCAATTAATCTGGGTGGGATCATGCAATCAGTTGGAAGGCCCTTCTAAGAAGAATAAATTCCACCTGTGGATTGCAGCATCAGCACCTGTCCAGAGTTTCTAGGCCTGCCTGCCTGCCCCAAGGATTTACGTCTTGCTAGCCCCCACAATCACATAAGCCAATTGCTTGAAATAAACCTCTTTATACATATAAACATATGAAATAAATCTATTCATATCTATATATACACACACACATATGTATACGTGTGTGTATATGTGTGTGTACATCCTACTCGTTTGGTTTCTCTGGTAGAACCCTGTCTGGTACATGCTGCTGGACTGTGATGAATCAGAATGAAGTATGATAAGTATCGCTTACATTTGTCCCCAATTCCAACTGCAATGCCTACTCATTAGATTGATACTATAGGTTTGCAATATGAGACTGCAACTTTTTTGAAGATTTGGCTTAACTTTCATTGAACCAGAGGGAACTACAGCTATAAAGCATTCATTAGTATGGAACACCAAAAATTCCTTGGGAGGAGAGAGCAGGTTTCTACCGGCCATAGACAGGCAATAATTATCAAACTGAGCCTTGTCAAAGGACATACTGTCCAGGTCTGGGAGGAACTGTGCCTATCTTGGTGGGGTCACATTGACTCTCAAGCTAAAATTTACCAGGGCCAAAGCTTTAGAAACAGCATCTATATTAGCAGACAGAACTTCCTAGGAAAAACCATCCTCCCGTTCACACACAGGTACTCCCTTTATCCTGGAAGCTGTCACACACAGCTGAATTTTCTTCCACCCATCAAGTGTTTCATATGAAGAATGAAAATAAAAGTGTAAGATATAGTCCCCCATTTTCAGTGTCCTTGCTGAGACATAATTAATATGCATGAAAGAGAGAAAAGAAACAAGAACAAAAAGTAGTGTATAAGTGAGCAATGAATTGTTACAGGCTGCAGAAAAAAGTTCATGTGGACTGCCACAGTGAATGAAGATTTTACAGGAAAGCTTGTGCCTGAAAGGATTGAGATAAATCTAGGCCAAATTGTCTACCAGTGCATGCTTGTTATTTTAGTGCCTTGAGTTTTCCAATTTGAAAAAAAATGGAGACACACTTATCCTGTCTTATAGCAGCCATTAGCTTGTTGTAATAATGATCAAGATTGTTGGGATGGATTTGCCAGGATGCTGAGCTAGCTGAAAAATGGACTTCAGCCTGTTCACCAAGCAGAAGAGGCAGGAAAAGTGGGCTGTGGGCACCAAAACCTGAACAACTGCATGGTTTGATGTGAATGGACTTACCCAGTGGCACAATATTGTTGTTTCGTGAATGGGATTATCTCCAGCATTTTGCCAGCCAGAATTTATCCCATGGATCCCTTTCTCTCATTTCTTATTCTTTGCCAAACGTTGGAATCTTTAACAACTGCAGTTACATATCACCCACGGTAGGTTGAATTTTGTACGCCAGAAAAACTGTTCTTAGCCTTAATCCATTTCTGTAGGTGTGAACCCACTGTAAATGGGACCTTTTGAAGACATTTTTAGTTAAGGTGTGGCCCAGCTGAATGAGGATGGTCTTAATCTGGATTCTTGGAGGCTTTATGAGAGAAAGCAATGGGGAAGAGCTAGATGATGGAAGTCAGAGAACCCAGAACCAAAAGGAGAGGCATTGCTGTGTGATAGGAAAGCCAAGGAACATGAGAACAACCAGAAAACTCCTGAGTCCGGGAGGAAGCAAGCCTTCCAGCTTCTGAAACCAGGAGCAATAAATTCCTGTCATAAGCCAACCCATTGTCTGGTATTTGTCTCAGCGGCCTGGAAACTAAGACAAGTACTGGCTAGGTGCCAGGAACTGTTGCCAGAGCTTTAGAGATATATTAATATATTTAATCCTCTTTAAACAGTACTACATGTTAGGGCTATTATTATTCTCCCAGTTTACTGATACGGAAACTGAAGCACAAAGAAGTAACTTCCCCGAGATTTCATGGAAGCAGTGGATTTGGATGAAGACAGTCTAAGCAGAGTCCGTGGATTTACCCTCCACGCTGTCAGGCAATCCCCCAGCATACCATTCTGATGCTTTGCAAGTGTTTTGTGTTTCCAAGCAAAGGAAGAGCCAGCATAAGGCTCTCCGAGATAAAGTTGCTATAAGGGATATTGTACAGGAGGCATCTACAGATTGCACTTTTATCTGAGTTACAGGGAGGATAGGGAAGCCACCTTTACCTTCCAGATGTCCCACCAAGAATACTACAGAGTCTGGGGTGGATGTTGTGGCTGTGAGAAGGGTGGGCAACAGAGGAAGTAAAAATAATGGGGAGGGGAGGGACATGGAAGTGGGAAAGCAGGAATATATGTAAGGTGGAGTCACAGCCCAGAAAGGGTTGGAAGGCTGAGCAATAAGCTAAGGCATCCTGGGTTCATTTGGTTTCATTGAAAAATAGAACCACAAGCTCATGGCAACAAATTATCCCAGTCTCGCTGGTCTTCTGTCTATGCTGAAATGCTAATGCAATGAACCACAAGGAGTGTGGTTTCAAAATTGGTGGACTATCAGCCCACACTAGAAAATTGCTTGTTTATTTAAATTTCCATGACAATGAGATTTGACCATGGTGTATTTTGAATCCTTGGCAAGTTCAGGAAGTTTTGGATGATTTGTGTATTTTTCTTTAAGACCCTTGTTTAGTCAATCGGCAGATATTGATAATGTAACTACTTTGAAGCAGACACCCTGGTAGATGTTGGGGAAAGGAGATGAAAGCGTACGGTCCTTGCTGTTAAGGACCTCAGTCAGATGCTACCTAATCAATGACAACGCAGAGACCATGAAAACAAGGTCCAAGGTGCCAAAAAGCAGGGGTGGGAGAGAAAGCTTGAATATTCAAGAAAGTGAATCTGAGTGTAGGAGTGTCATGGCTGACCCCTGCAACCATTGCAAGAAGAGGAGGCTGCCAAATGGAAGGGGAAGGTGAAGGAAGGATATTTCTAGCAGAAAGGACAGGTGAACAAAGGTACAGAAGTGTCAGAAAGCATGAAGAACTCATGCATTTATAAGGTGGTATGCTGAAGATTCTATTCCTTACTGGTATTTTCCTTTGGTTCCCTCTTAGATACAGTCAGTGATAAATTGGTGGTGGTGAGAGACAGGAATTGGTAACTTTTTGCCCATATGCCATGCATTGTAAAATACACCCCAATTGAAAAACTTGATGGAAACGTCTGGCTGAATCTGTCTAAATTGCTTTTTCTGTCTTCTGAGTTGCTGCAAGGAGTTTGCACACCCTTTTTGTACCAGAGAAATCAATCCTCTTCCTGAGATAACAATGGCACCAACTTACAGTCTGCTATTTCCTGTCCATGGCAAATTTCTCCCAATCTGATTACTACTATATTATTAGACTCCATTATCATATTACCCTTTTTAGCATATAGATAGAACTTTTATTTTTTCCCAAATGCTTAAAATAATTTTTACTACTTTAAACACTCTTTAAATGCTTCTTCAATGAATGTTACTCATTACTGGTGAGATGTATTCACCTCTGGCTCTTTTCAAAGGGCATAGCATTAAGGAGATAACAGCTTTTGACAAGCTATTAATGAACAGTTAAGCCCACTGATTTCATTGTAATTCTTGGCACAGAGATTAGGGTAATATTTTATATTTATTTTCTTTTATGGGGCTTTATCATATAATTCCCCCAAGCTGCCACCACCACCCAAGGACCCTACTATGTGAGAGTCCAGTAGCAAAACATGGCTTGCAATTGCCTGGAAGAGATCAGAGAGTGTCTTAAAAACAAAGTAAAATGTGTCTCTCTCTCTGCTCATGAAAACCAGAAATGGAAAAGAACACCGATCCGAAAATAGTAGCACCATTTACTCTGACAGAATAGGAAACTAGCAGCTTTTGCTTGTGAATTTTAGGATCTTGAGCAAGCAACACCTCTCTGACTCCTTTTACTCATTTGTCAGATAGAAATGATGATAGAGATGCAAATGTATTTCCCTCAACAGAGTCCAGAATTAGTACAATTTTGAGTCTAATTTGTACAGCTCTGAATTTTATGGAAAGAAAAGCCTAAAATAGTTGAGTAGTTCACCGTCCAAGTGGCAGAGATTGCCATGGGTTTTAATAAAATTCTATTTATAGTCAGAATTCTGGATCCATATTTGCAATTGTCTGCTGGCCAAAAGAAATGTATGATTATTGTATGCACCATTTAAAGTACAGTTTAATAGAACATTCTAATGCAAAAATGAACAATCAAAGTTATACATTATGAACTCTTATAGTTACAACTCTTAGGAAATGTTATGTGCGGGAAGGTTGAAAAATCACATGCTTTGGAGTCCAGAGATATACTTGACTTCTGTATGTCTCTCAGACCATCCTCAGTCTAAATTGTTAGTTCTCCAACTTTTCCACATAGGTACCCCTATCTGCAAAGGGGAGCAAACAAATATCAGCAAAGATGCCAGAATCATCTCTTGTAATCATAACATCCTCTTTTAAATATTGACTTATTATAAAAACCTATTTGAACTTTGTCTTCTAATACACATTATAGGTGTTCTTGACTTTGAAATAAAAATGTTTTAAATTAATCATTGTCATGTAAAATTCACCTTCTGGAAGTTGTGCTGTGCTTATTCTGTGGCCTCGCCTAGCCTCTAGCACATTGCTATAAATCCCTGGGTGGGGAGGGGCACAAATAACGTCAATTCAAAAAGTTCTGGCCTAAATGATTACACAACTGGGAGAGCTGATACCACTATAAACTCATGATCCCCAATTTCAAAAGGACACCCAGCATGGCCCAACTCCACAATGACTAATTCATAATTTCCAAACTCTCAACTCTCTGGCTTCCTTTCCCTAACTATCCTTCTGAGCAAATGATTCTTTCTTGCCCATAAAAGAGAAAAGCGAACCCAGAATGGAGCTCTCTCATATTCCCTCCACACAATCCACCCACCTACCTGTCCCTGCATCATGTTTCTCCTTTGTCCTTTCTGTTATCATGTACAAAGTGTCTATTCTCTTTTCAAAGGTATTCTGGTCCCCACTCCCTCTTACTTTCTCCATGTACAAAGTGTCTATTCTCTTTTCAAAGGTATTCTGGTCCCCACTCCCTCTTACTTTCTCAGGAGCCATACCAGGAGTTGTCTCCCTTATTATCTGCACCCTTGACCTTCCCTTCGCCAATGGATTATTCCTGTTGGTATCACATATGTCTTAGAATCTTCCATCTAAAAGAAGACGCAATTAAATAAACAGCCCTCCCTTGATCCTGTATTCCCTTTGGCTGATCACTCTCCTGATTTCCATTGGGAACCAAAGCTGTTCAGAACTGTCTCTCTTGTTTTCCATTTTCTCACCTGCCCTTCACTTTGAAAATTATTTTTATCTTTCTTATTAAAACAACGTATGCATAGTTTTCAAAATTCAAATATTACTGCAAAGCATACATTGGAAAAAGTAGTCCCTTAGCCAACTCTCCATGCCTGAGTCCTGCTGGACAAGGAAAAACACACACACCAGATTTGGGTTCATCTTTTAGCTTTCTCTTTGGATATTTATATTCGTATTTCTAAATAATACTCTGAGACAATATACAGCTGGTAATCTTCTACAGACTGAATTTTTTGCTCAGTATTATGTGTGAGAGGCCTCCGTGCTGATCCATGTAGCTATACACTTTCACTACTGGGTAACATTCTGTTAATGAATGTGTTACAACTTCTATCTTGAGTCTCTTGAGAATGGTCATCAGTACAGTTTCCAGGTCTTGCTACTATAAACAATGTTACTATGAACATTCTTATATGTGTATCTGGGCATATGGGCAGAAGTGTCTAGATGTGGAATAAAGGACCACGGCTATGAACATCCTTAACTCCAATTGATAATGGCAAGTTATTTTCCAAAGTTACTGCAGCAATTTTACATTTTCACCAACAGAGTAAAAAAGTTCCTGTTGCTCTACTTCCTTATCAGTATTTGATGTTTTCAGACCTTAAAGAGTTTTCCCTCTCTCCTGGAGGATACAATAGCATCCTGTTGCTATTTAATTCACATTTCTCTGATTTCTAATGTTTCAGGTCTTTTCATTTGTTTATTGGCCATTTGTGTTTATTCTGCCAGGAGGTGCTATTTCCAGCTTTTTGCTGATATTTTTCCCTTTTTCTTTTTCTAATTAACGTTCTGAAGGTCTTTACATATACTAGATACTAATCCTTTCTCAGATGTTTTGCTAATAATGTATTCCAGATTGTGGCTTGGCTCTTTACTTTCCTTTTGTTGGGTTTTAAAAAACAGAAATTCTTAATGTGAAAGTAGTCAAATTATTAGCTTTACTATTTATGATTTGTCCTTTTTTGTTTATTTTTAAGAAGTTATTTTCCATTCTAAAATCATAAGGACATTCATAACATCTAAGAGTGTTAAAGTTTCAACTTTCAAATTTAAATCCTTAATCCATCTAGGATTTATTTTTTAGTATCCTCCGCCTGTTTAGTCTTCAGAGCCTCAAATTTGGCTTCCACTTGACTGTTTAACTGAAAGTGCTCTAGGGAAAATAATGAAGGACCTCCACATTATCTAATCCATTCTCCTCTTCAAGCCTTTTCTTACTAGTCACTCAGCAGCATTTGGCACAGGCAATCACTCCGTCCTTGAAAGAATCTCTTTCTGTGGTGTCCAGGATACTATATCCTCCCAACTTATCTTCTATATATCCAACAGCTCCTTCTTTAGTTATCTTTCATGTATTAGCTTCCTGCCTGACCTCTAAATATTTGTTTTGGCCTCCTGGGATCAGTTTTTAGCCCTCTTTTCTTATCTCTCTATACTGTTTTCTCAGGCTCTCATCTACTCTCAGGACCTGTTGGGGATTGAATCATGCATGTCCCCCTCAAAACGCATGTTTTGGTTCCAAGTCCCGGTCCTGCACGTGTAGACCCATCGTAAATGAGGTCTGTTCAAGATGTGCAGTTAGAGTGTGGCCCAACTGCATCAGGGCTGGGCTTTCATGTTGGTTACGAAGGTTCTTGGTTACCAAGGTCTTCTATAAAGTCAGATGGAGAGAAAAGCCACAGGGAACAGCCAGAAGCTAGAAGTGAACTGAAACCAGAAGAGAAAGAAGAGGCCACCATGTGCATTGCCATGTGATCGAAAAAGTCAAGGAACCCCAAAGATTGCCAACCAGTCAGAAGATACCAATCTTGGGAGGAAGCAATTCTTACAGCCTCTGTAAATTGAGTCAATAAATTCCTGCTGTTAACCCACACAGGATAGGTCAAGCCTACTTAAAATTAGGCCTAAGAGTCACCCCCAAGAGAACCTCTTTTGTTGCTCAGATGTGACCTCTCTTTCCAGCTAACACAACAAGCAAACTCACTGTCTTCCCTTTGTCTACGTGGGACATGACTCCCAGGGGTGTGGACCTTCCTGGTAGACTGGGACAGAAATCCTAGAATGAGCTGAGACTCAGCATCAAGGGATTGAAAAAACCTTCTCGACCAAATGGGGGAAGAGTGAAATGAGACAAAATAAAGTGTCAATCGCTGAGAGATTCCAAACAGAGTCGAGAGGTTATTCTGGAGGTTATTCTTACACATTAAATAGATGTCACCTTGTTAGTCAAGATGTAATGGAGAGGCTGGAGGGAACTGCCTGAAAATGTAGAGCTGTGTTCCAGTAGCCATGTTTCTTGAAGATGATTGTATAATGATATAGCTTTCACAATGAACTGTGTGATTGTGAAAACCTTGTGTCTGATGTTCCTTTTATCTACCTTATCAAAAGATGAGTAAAACATATGGAATAAAAATAAATAATAGGGGGAACAAATGTTAAAATAAACTTAGATTGAAATGCTAGTGATCAATGAAAGGAAGGGGTAAGGGGTATGGTATGTATGAATTTTTTTCTGTTGTCTTTTTATTTCTTTTTCTGAATTGATGCAAATGTTCTAAGAAATGATCATGATGATGAATATGCAACTATGTGATGATATTGTGACTTACTGATTACATATGTAGAATGGAACAATCATATGTTAAGAATGTTTGTGTTTGTTATATATATTTTTTTAATTTAAAAATTAATTAAAAAACAATTCCTGCTGTTAAGCCAACTCATTTGTGGTAGTTAGATTCAGTTGTCAACTTGGCCAGGTGAAGGCATCTAGTTCTGTTGCTATGGACATGAGCCAATGGTATGTGAACCTCATCTGTTGCTGATTACATCTGCAGTCAGCTAGGAGGCGTGCCTGCTGCAGTGAATGATGTTTGATTTAACTGGCTGGTGCTTAAATGAGAGAGCTCAATGTAGCACAGCCCAAGCAGCTCAGCATACCTCATCTCAGCACTCGCAGCTTAGCCCAGGCCTTTGGAGATGCAGAAAGGAATCACCCTGGGGAAAGTTGTTGGAACCCAGAGGCCTGGAGAGAAGGCCAGCAGAGATCACCCTGTGCCTTCCCACATAAGAAAGAACCTCAGATGAAAGTTAGCTGCCTTTCCTCTGAAGAACTAACAAAATAAATCCCCTTTTATTAAAAGCCAATCCATCTCTGGTGTGTTGCATTCTGGCAGCTAGCAAACTAGAACATCATTGTATTTGTTTTAGCAGCAACAAAACTAAAGCAGGATTCTATGCTGATAGTCACTAAAATTGAATCTCTAACCTATGCCTTTATCTTGAACTCCAATGGGCTATCTCATATCCCCACTTGGATGGTTCTCTGACATCTCAAAGTTGTCAAGTCTAAAGCTGAAACCTCTATTCCTCCCCATCTTCTCCGATTCAGTAAATATCACCTCTATCCACCTTGTCATTTACCAAATATCTGGGGGAGCAATCATCCTCGACCCCTTCCTCTCCCTTAACTCCCAACATTCAACACAACAGGTCTTATCTTGTCTCCCTCAAAATATATCTGGAATCTATGTTCTTGTTTCCATCTTCACTACTAAGCATTCATTGTTTACCACCTGCTGACTGTAACAAACTCCTAAAATCCTCCCTGCCTTAACTCTTACTCCCTTCCAATTTGTTCTCCAGAAGGAAGCCAGACTAATCTTACAAAAATATAAACTGATCTTTGTCAATTCCTGCATAAAATCCTTCAAAACTATCATTGCACTTAGGATGGAATCCCAAATCCTTGACATGGTCTAGAGGGTACCATGCATTAAATGGTCCCAGACACACACACAAGTTGGGTATCCTTAAGAGTTTACCTGGAATATTCTTTTCCAAATTTCTTGGTTGTATCTTCCTTCAAACTCTGGTTGAGTGTCAGTTTCTTAGAGAGAATTTTCCTGACCACCACACCCCTTCCTCATTGTAGGATCTCACAGAACCTGTACTATCTTTTATAATATCTAATCTTATTTGTGACTAAATGCTCCTTAGGTAACTTAGCATCTGTATTCCCACTAGATCCTGAACCACTTGGAGGTAGGGACCATGGCTGAATTTTTATATTATCCCCCTAGTACCCCCAGGCCTGCCACAGTGCTTAGATCATATTACAAACTCAATAAGCCCATGTGTGTCAAATGCTGAAGACTCACAGAGGATGCGACAACCCTTTCCACACTGAGAAGGCTGCATGATTTTACAGAGCTCACTCAAGAGTCTCTGGGCTCCGGTCTAGGTTCTAGAAGATGAAGTTGGGTGATCACTCTACCTCCGGGGGCCATGTTTTCCTTATCTGGAAGTTTCCTCTTTCTTTGCTCTTGCTCAATTCCACCTCCCTCTCCACTCCTCCCTATGGCTCCATCATATCCCCTTTTAAGGTGAATATTTCCTTCTAAGGGGGAAGAGAGCAGAGGGGAATTAAAAGTTTTCCCCCACAGAAGCCTGCCCAACTGCAAAGTCTGCAGGCATTCATTATTACTGCTAGTTTTAAGCTGAAATGTAATTAGCGTATTAGCATGTAATTGTACAGTGGACTATTAAGTTCACAAAATCCATCCATTCACCTACGATTATTCTTGCAGGTGATTCGGACACAATAAAGGCAAGTGTAGTGCTGCTCCAGCATCACTGTGGTATTAATGCCCCCTGGTGGCTACATTAATTACTTACTCCTGCACAGTTTGGAGAGTTTGCTGTTTAAGCAGGGGTCCACGAACTCTCCCAGTTCATCCCATTTACTTCTCTCCAAAATAGACCGGAGACAAACTGGCAGGAGAGCATTTCTTTTTATGAAAACTTTGTGTTGGACCACATTAACCTTCATCTTAAGTGCAACCCTCTCCAACCCTTTACACCCTCTTACCCAGAAGCCTTTTTTGTCCCCTCTTACCTAGCACCATCCAGAGAGGCAACCCCCAGAGCCACGAAGCTATTTGGTCTCAAAGAACAACCTCCCAGGGAGCCCCATTTTAGAGAACACTGCTGAGACATTCCATCTCGTAGGCGCTAGAGTTTCCATGCACTTAGGCTTACAGGCAGCAAAGATTTTTCAAATGTACAAAATAATACAGGTGCTACAAATAATCAGATATGTTTAAAGACATCGTCAATGAGGATAACTGCCAATACTCAGATACAGTTACATTAAGTAATTGCTGCACATTCTTAGAAAGTGTCAACTTCACATGTTTTGACGTTTCCAAATCCGTTTTCACTCTCCAAATCAGAAACTTACCCATGAGACACAATTCAGCTATTCACCACTGTACAGCCTTGCTCTAGCCATTAAGATGAACTAGGGGAAGGTTGGGCATGGGGAACTATATTTCTAATTGATGGGGAAAGGTTTGGCAGAATTGAAAAAAATGTATACTAGCCTTTTTTTTTTTTTTTTTTTTGGTCGGGGGGGAGGTTGTGCATGGTCCAGAAATCGAACCCGAGTCTCCCACACGGCAGGCGAGCATTCTCCCCCTGAGCCACCGGTGCACCCCCAATACTAGTTTTTGCTATATGTTCTTCCAAACAGAGAGATGGGGGTTTCCAAAAACGTCAGATGGCTACGTTTATCCTTAATGGAAACAATTCATCAGGAAATGATCAACTATTTGTAAAGTACGAAACACCAGTTTCCCTGTGATCTACACTCCCGTTTTTCATCTACAGCACTGAACCTGGAATCAGCCAGCTCTGGATCTAAATCTTGATTCCTTCCTTACTAGCTGTGTTACTGTAGGCAAGTTATTTAACAATTCTGAGGCTTCATCCACAAAAGTGGGGAAACTAATACCTACCTCATACACCTGTGAAGATTTAATAGCAAGTGTAAGTTAAACTTTGCCATGTGCCAGGCACATAGGCAGCATTCAAGGTACAGTAGCAAGTCTCATCATTACTGAAAGTATCCTTGGTTATGAGGGGTCTTTTTTTAATACAACTTAATTGAGATGTATTATATATGCACATACCATATATTCATCCAAACTTTGTAAGTGGTGGCTCAAAGTATTGTCACATAGCTGTGTATCCATCATCACAATTGATTTGTGAACATTTTCATTATTCAAAAGAATAAAAATAAGAATAAAAGTAAAAACAAACGTGAAAAAAGAACACCCAAAACATCCCATATCCCCCTATTATTTATTGATTGTGAGTGGTCTTGAGAACAAAAGTAACAAGAAATCAATCAAAGCTAATTGTTTGCATATAGAAACAATAGTCACTTACATGAGATTATGAATAAGAAATAATGAACAAATAATACCCTTACCCTGCCCCATTCCTCTCTGTCTCCCCGTGGAACGCAGGATTCTATGATGGCTCCCCAAGCCCCTGGGTCCCTCGTGCATCTGCCCTGTGTGATCCCTGCCCCTTGAACGGTGGGTAGGACCTGTGAATATGACGGCATGTCCCTCTCGTGATTAGCTTAGGTCATACAGCAAAGGTGAAGGGATTCTGCAGGTATAATGAAGGTTCCTCATTTATTGGCTTTGAGCTCATCAAAAGAACTATTATCCTGGGTGAGCCTGAGCAAATCAGGTGAGCCTTTTAAAATTAAAATAGAAAAAGCAGGAAGGGCTCTCTCCTTCTGGCCTTGAGAAGCAAGGCCCATGAGACCCACAGCTGCAAATAAATGAATTCTACCAATAACCACTGAACTTGGAAGAAGACCCGGAGACTCGGACGAGACCCCAGCCAACAGCTTGAGTGTAGCTTTGTGAGGTCCTGAAGAGGAGGCCCAGTTAAGCCATGCCCAGACTCCAAACCCATGTAAAGGATAGGTATGTTTCAAGCCACTGCATTTGTGGAAATTTGTCATGCAGCTATAGAAAACATCCCCCAGCAACTCCAAACATACTATCATGATACTCATTGCTATTTTAATTTCCCAAAGAACTTGGAAAATAACCCAGATGCCAAGACTCGTTGCAGTATTTGATCGCTTCTTTGACCCATGGGTTTTTTAGAAGAATTTTTTTTTTTAGTTTTTAAGTATTGAGGGCTTATCCAGAGATCTCATTATTGGTTATTCCATTATACTTCCAGTACACTTCCATTTAGTCCCCTCTTTTTTTCATACTATCACATATTAGAAATCTCAAACAACATTGTCATTTTTTGTGTTTAAACAAGCCCAAACTACCCTGTCATTTTTGTGTGTTTCAACAAGGAATTATCTTGTAAAGATATTTAATAGTAAAAAATACTTACATATTTATCCATGTAATTACCATTTCTAATACAGATCCCTATTTCCATCTGCTATCATTTTCCTTCTGCCTAAAGGACTTCCTTTAACAAAGTATGGGTCTGCTGGGGATAAATTCTCTCAGCTTTTGTGTGTCTTCAAATCTTGACTTTGCTTTTGTTTCTTGAAAGATATTTTCACCGGGTATAAAATCCACATTGTCACTTTTTTCTTTCAGTATTTTTTAGATGAAAGGTTCAGTATTTTAACATTCCTCTGCATATACCATGTTTTCTTTCTCCATCTGCTTTTACTATTTTCTCTTTATCACTGATTTTGAGCAATTTGATTATGATGTTCCTTGGTTCTTAATGTTTCTTGGCCCTGGGGTTCTTTGAGCATCTTGGATCTATGCATTTATAGTTTTTTTTTAATCAAATTTTGAAAATTTTCAGCCCTTATATCTTCAGATATTTTCCTTGTCCCCCTCTTCTTCCCCTCTTCTTTGGGGATTCCCATTATAGGCATATTAAGTTTACTGAAATCGTCCCTCAGTTCCCTGATACTCTGTTCATTTCTTTCTTTAACGTTTTCTCTCTGTATGTTTCATTTTGGATAGCATCTATTGCTTTGTCTCCACACTTACAAATCTCTTCTTCTGCTGTGTATGATTAGTCATTAATCCCATACAGTGCTTTTTTTCATCTCAGATATTGTACTTTTCACTCCAAAAGCTCAATTTGGATCTTTTAAATATCTTCCATGTTTCTACTTAATATGTTCACTCTTTCCTCTATCGCTGTAAACACACAGAATATAGCAATGACAGCAGTTATAATGCCCTTGTTTGCTAATTCTAACATCTGGGTCAGTTCTGGGAAAGTTTTGATTGATTTTTCTTTCCTCATTGTTGATCATATTTTCCTGATTCTTTGCATGCCTGATAATTTTTTTTATTGGATGCCTAGCATTGTCAATTTTACCTTGTTGGATGCTAGATTCATTTGTATTTCCAAAAATATTATTGAGTTTTGTTTTGCGATGCAATTAAGTTACTCAAACATAGTTTCAGGGCTTGCTTTTAAGATTTATTAGGAGGAACCAAAACACTGTTTAGTGTACAGCTAATTTTTCCCTACTACAAAGGCCAAGTCCTTCTGAGTGCTCAAACCTATGCCCCATTAATTACAGGGGTTTCTGGCTTAGTTGGTGGGAACAGGCACCACGGGTGCCCCGGGTATCATTCGCTTTCCTCCTTTTGAGTGATTCCTGTCCTCAGATAGCTTCCTCACATGCATGTGCTGATCACAACTCTGCTGAGTTCTCAAGGGGACCCTCAAAAGAGCTCTAGAGTTTTCTGTTTCCTCTCCGGTACTCTGCCTTACAAACTCTAGCCATCATGTTCTCCCTGGACTCTCAGCAACTTCTCTTCAACTCAGGGCATCCACCAAGCTCTGCTGGATTTCCCCCACCCTATGCTGTGGCATGGATCATAGGGCTCACACTAGAGATAACTGCCTTTCATTGCCTGAAAGCCAGTGTCTTGCAGACCATTGTTTCACTGGCTTTTCTTTGTGTTTTTTAATTGTTTCCAGTAAGAAGGCAATTCTGGCTCTTGTTACTCCATCTTGACCAGAAGCAGAAGTCTATATGGGCCACGTGGCTTCAGGGAAAAGAGCAGAAGGTGGGAGACAATATTCTACTAAATTTCTTGAATGTGTCTAGATATCTGGCATCTGCCTATCTATCTCCCTGCCTGAATATATGGCAATCATACATTCAAGGTAGCTTTACTGTTTCTCTTCACCTTATGTTTCTTTATATATAACTTAGGAGAAAGGACAGGTGAGAGGCTTCTCTTTTTTTCTCTCTCTCGTGGCAAATTGTAGGCATTTTAAACTTTTTTGTCCGTGATGGGAGATACAAAGAATTTTTAAATTTTTGCTGACTTTAAGTCAACCCAAACTAAAAGTATAAGAGGATATAACAAGCTGAATGTTTCCCTCTAGCAGTGTGTGGTGACACCACATCTGCTCTGCACAATTGAAAGTACAATGTTACTATATTTTATAGTATCCTTTGAAATTAAGATTCACCCTGCTAGGCGAATATCACTGCTAATATCTATTCCTAATATCTATTGCCCTTTTGGCACTTAGCTGGGAAGCAGTCAGTCTAATAAATAGTCAGTTGAGATTAACTGTAGAGGGGAGCAAGAATAAACAGCAGGAAAGTTTTAGGACTGCCCACTATGGATATTTCTTCAATTACTCCTTTTAAGTCTTCAGTCTCTGCTCTGAAAGGGACTGATGGTGCTGTGAGCTATAAAATCTGTCAAGGGAAAATAATGTTCTCCACTGCAGTGCTTGCTGGAGTACATCACCATCTGAGACATATCCCTCATTCCCCATCACTAATACCACCTGTTTGCAAGGCAAAGGAAAAAGATGGAGGAATTATGCCATGGATACAGTATTACCCTCTGCTGAGTGATAAAGAACCTTCTCTGAAAAGGGAATGAGAAATAGCAGGATCAGGGAATGCCTGTGCCTTGATAAATTCTCCCCTTCTTGAACCTCAGGCATCTTGTACAATGAATATCTTAATGCTCGACCTCCTTTAAGAACAAGAATTGATGACACTACTTTCCCTGGGATCCCATCTAGTCCCAAGAGCAATGATGTTGACAGTGGCTGTCAGTCTTAGTTTGCCAGAACTGCTAGGACAAATACCACAACGTGGGTGGGCTTAAGCAACAAGTACTCATTAGCTCACAATTATGAGGCTAGAAGAAGTCCAGAATCAAGGTGTTGACAAACGACGTTTCCTCCCCAAAAACTAGTTTTCTGGTGCTGGCTTGCCGCAATCCTTGGCTGACATCTCTGCCTCCCATGACAAGGCTATCTCTCGCTCTTGCTCCCCTTCTCTCCCCTTCTTCCAGAGTCTGCGCTTCTGGTTTCTGCTGACTTCTGTTTTCCCCCCTCTGGCCTTCTCTACCTTCTGGTTTCTGGTTTCTTCTCTTTATAAGGCCTCAAGTGATATGGATTAAGACTCATCCTCATTCAGTAGGATCACAACTTAACTAACAAGAACATCTTGAAGAGTTCCTATGTGCAGTGGGTTCCCACCCACCAGGAATGGGAATGAGTTTATGAACATGTCTAAATTGGTGTATATAATTCAGTCTGCCACACTGCCTCTCAGACCGCATCCCTACCCCTCTCCTTGCTCGCTCTTGTGCAGCCACACTGGCCTCCATGTGATCCTCCAATGTGCCAAGCGCGCTTCCACCACGGGACATTTTCACTCACTGCTACCCCAGCCTAGACATCTCTGCTCACTTACATTACTGAGGGTCATTTTCTCACAGTTCTCCTGATTTCCCGATCTAAAACTACAGTCCCTCAGTCACTTTCTATCCCTTTACAAGCTTTATTTTTTTGCACAGCTGTTATCACCACGTTACATGGTATAGGTCTATGTATTTGTTTATTCTTTTCTCCTCTAGAATATAAACTCCATTAAGGTAGGGACTTTGTGTTGAGCTCTTCCATATCCCCAGCACCTAGGATATTGTCTGGTATACAATAAGGGCTCAAAAAAACATATGTTGAATGAATATATAAGCAAGTATATAGAACACATAGAGGGATGGATAAATGTGTGTGGATCATAAGAAGACTGGTTTGGTTCAGTGAGGTGAACAAGTGATATTTGGTCATAAAAGTTATAATTTAATACACGAAGTTATTATGGAACTATCAGGGTTTGTAGATACGGGGTCACCTGGGATGCTAGAAAGGCGATGAAGAGGACTCATGAGAAAAATGAAGCAGTGCAGGGCTGACACAATTCCCTATGTTAGAATTAGTAAAAAAAAGATCTACTTGGAAGGTCAGAAACTTCCATCATGGGTCCTATAGAACATTCTATAGTAGGCTGGTATAAGTCTGGTGAAGTGAGAAGAAAGCACGGCTTTTTCTCACTCACACAATTACTTAATATTAGCACTCAATCACATATAAAAACTAATAATCATTGGCCACATAGCGCCGTTTACAAAACTGAGCTGGAGTTTTGCATTAGCATGTTCCCCTCCCAAGCTGGCATTTCTAACACAGTCTTTGGTTTTGTTTTATTTCATTTTGTTTTCTTCAGAAGGAACAACAATCTTCTCATTCTAGATCCATCAGCATCCGCCTGGCTCTTCCACCCCTTTCGTGGTTGACACTGTGTGAATTTCACCCACAGACACTCAACTGAATGGAGGATCCAAAGGAGCCATTACCATAGACCAAATATGGGGTCCAGCAGGGCAACTGGTACCTAGTAGGTACCTGTTTTAGTTTGCTAATGCTGCCAGAATACAATATGGCAGAAATAGAATGGCTTAATAAAGGGAATTTATTAAAGTTATAGGTTTACAGTTCTAAGGCCACAAAAATGTCCAAACTAAGTGTACTGGTTTGAAAGGATTTATGCACCCTAGAACAGCAATGTTTTAGTCCTAATTCCATCTTGTAAAGACAGCCGTTTCTTCTAATCCCTAGTCAGTACTGTATGTTGGAAACTTTAATCAGAATATCTCCATAGAGATGTGACTCAATCAAGTGTGGGTATTAAACTTGATTAGGTGGAGACATGTCACCACCCATTCCAGGTGGGTCTTAATTAGTTTACTGGAATCCTATAAAAGAAGAAGTGTTTTGGAGAAAGCTTCGGAATAATGCAGAACCATGAAGTATAGAGTGACTTTTGAGAATGACAAGAAAGCCACAGCAGAGCCGAGCAGAGCCACAAGGCTGAGAGAACCATAGAGTCTGCCAGCCAGTGACCTTTGGAGATTCTGAGAGAGCAGAGAAGGATGACAAAACACCACAGAACCACAGAGAGTCCAGCAGCCAGCAACTTTTGGAGATGAAGAAGGAAAACACCTCCCTGGGAGATCCATGAAGCAGGAATTCTGGAAAGAAAGCTAGTAGACTTTCACCATGTTTGCCACGTGCCTTTCCAGCTGACAGAGAAACTCTGAATCTCATTGGCCTTCTTAAACCAAGGTATCTTTCTCTGGATGCCTTAGATTGGGCATTTCTATAGACTTGTTTCAATTGGGATACTTCTACAGCCTAAAAACTGTAAACTTGAAACTTATTAAATCTCCCCTTTTAAAAGCCATTCCACTTCTGGTATATTGCATTCCAGCAGCTGGCAACCTAGAACACTAAGGCATATAGAGAAAGATATCTTGACTCGGAAGAAAGGCCGATGTCTGTCACATGGGAAGGCATGTGCCTGGTATGTGCATCTTCTTCCAGCTTCCAGTTTCAAGCTACTCTCTCAGCCCCTGTGGGTCCTTGTGACTTCTGACTTGTCTATTATCTCATAGGAAGGCACTGGTGATATCTCCAAACTGCTGTGTCTAGACATCTGCTTTCTCTGTCGGCCCTCCAAGCATCTCCTTTGGCACTCCAAGCATCTCCAAATGTCTGTGTCTATGTCATGTCTGAGCTTTCTCCAAATGTCTCCCCATTTAAAGAACACAAATAACCAAGACCCACTTTAAATGGGCAGAGTCACATCTCCATCTAATCAAAGGACCAGACGCACAATTGATGGGATTACATCTCCATGGAAACAGTCTGATCAAAGGTCTCACCCACAATTGGGTGTCACATCTCCATGGAAATAATCCAATCAAAGTTTCTACCTTAAACAATAGGTCTGCCCCTGCCCCACACATACACAGAGAATTGGATTAGGAGAAAGAACAAGGCTTTTCTGGGATATATAACAGTTTCAAACTAGCACATTACCCAATGTAATTCTGAAGAACTAAATGGAAATGAGCCATTTCTGTAAGCAATGAGCTGGTGCCACCTGCTGTGTGGATAAAGCCCATTCAGGCACAGAGAAACTGAAGATCTAAAGTCCTCTTTCCCAGTGGAGGTTGGCCCAGATATACTTATGCTCATGTCCCCCTTTCCCCATCAGAAACAATTTCTCTCTCCCTCTACCACCCCCAAAACAGTACCTGTGTACCTAAATTTCATAATCTTCAGAGAGACAGAAATTGGTAGCAGCCTCCCTATGATGATTCTTCTAGTAAAATGCAACAGAGTTCCTAAGGGAAGGGCTGTAATTTCCCTCCAGGTAATTTTAACTATCAGGCCCTCACTGCAACTTGCTCTGAAAGAGAACAGAGAAGAGGCAGCTCGCTATAGCTGCTATAATTGTAGGATCTGATGAAAGAGAAGACAGAGAGGAGGGAAAGAGCAGGAAAAGCAATCAGTGGACTTGTACAAACCCTGTCCTGGCTCAGGAGGGTGCTTCTCCAGAGAAAAAGAACATTTGCCACAAGCTCTGCGAAAGGAACAATGCTTGCTTCCAGCCGGGGGTGTACAACACACACTGCTCATACCCTTTTGTGATTTTCCTGGAGCTGTTTGGCCCGATGCATCAGGTTAGAAGGTAGTTCAACTATGTTGGTTTAAAAAATAATAATAAAGATGTAATCAACTTTATGGTTTTAAAAAACAAACACTTAAATCTTGCTCAAAACATTGACCATTTGAAAAAATTATTTTCTTTCTCCACTTCCAGTCAGGTTATTTTGATAAATATGTGGATTTTAAGACAGAACTTAGAACTTCATCTACTTTACAATAAAGTAGATTGACCCCTAACCATCAAAACATCATCTAAATTACATTAGTGGCCGTGTCTTGAACAACTGCCGCAAGTGACGCACTTTCCATGCCTTTCCACTCCCCACCATCTTCTATTTTAAGGATGAGATTTTCGGTGAAATAACTTCCCGAGATGAAACCAGGGAAAGGTGAAACCAGGTCAGCCTCACTCCGGATGCCAAGCTCTTCCCTGCTCTCTGCAACATGTCAATTATTCCCGAGCGTAAGAACAACCTGAGGTGCCTGTTAAAAAATGCAGATTCTGGAGCCCCGATCTCTGTGATTCTGATCTAGTTAGTTTCTGCGTGTTCCTGGGAATCTGCATTTATGGCAAGCAACAGAGGTTAGTCTAAAACAGATGCTGCTGCAGAACCTTACTTTGAGAATCCTGCCACAAGGGCTATTAAATATTCAGCACCTCTCAGTGCAACCTCCTCTTTTGACAAGTGAAGAAACTAACACCCAGGGGTTAAATGATTCCCTCCAGGTCAGTCCGAGGCTGGGATCAGAATCCCACCAGCTAGCCCAGCATTCTTTCCACCACATTCCAGTGCAGGAAAACAAAACTCAAGCCTCCTAAAGAGCTTTATTCTTCCCCTAATCTTTCCGTTCCTGAAGCAGCCAAACTCCCCTGGAGCGTCAGACAATATGTTCAAGGCCAGCATGGAAAAAAATCACAGCAACTAATTCAAAAAGTCTCAGTGCTTTGTGCCCACGTACTGCCAAAATTGGAAGCAGTGAAAATTGTTTAAATATTACTTTTCTTTAATTGTGAGAATATCAGTGTGTGAAAATTGCCATGTGTGACCTTAAGAGTTGTTTCGGCTTTCTAAAAAGCAAACTTGCCTTTCCATCTGCCATCCAGTAAGTATTGTTTACGTCCCCCTGAAGCCCTGGGAACAATATCAGATCTTATCGAGCATCTAGGCGCAGTTCAGAACCGATTCTTAATGGTAGATGTAAATGGAAGCCTTATAATTCTACAGGATGATTATGGCTAAATTTACTGTAAAGCTGCCAGATGCCGTTCTCTGAGTTATTACCCTGAGATTGGTGTTTTCTCTCAGTATTTACCCAGTTTGTGTTGAATGAGCAAACATCAAGACTGTTGGCATAAAGCCAAGGTTCAGCAAACAATTGTTCCCCCGCTTGTGGGCTTATTTATTTATTTCTGGCTGTTCTCTGCAAGGGTCTGTCACATACCAAGTCCTTTAAAGGGACATTATATAAGCTCGCACCCTGCATTTGGATGCAACTCTATTAATTCGCTGCCAGTGCTACAGCTAGAGTTAGCAAGGGGATTGCAAAAATCTTGATTATGTGAATTTCGTTGTTTTTCTTTTTGAAAATGACAACATCTGGTGCATTTTTCTACAGTCATAGTAGTTTTCTTTATCGCACAACTGTTCAAAGGCAGATTGGTGAGCTTTCTGAAGGCACTTAGTGCTGTTACTGAGGCAACCTGCCCCAGTGGATTCCCGAGATAGAAACTTCAGAAGCGCGGCACATCAGAGTAACACAACGTGTGTGTGAAGGAGAGGGCTGTTTTTCCACATGCCCAATGTTTGGGTTGAAATGTCTGACAAAGGGGCATGAAAAACTGAAACGGTGTGGGATTTTTTTTTTTTTTTTTAATTATGTCTTTAAATGCAAGATGACACTCAAAATGCCAAGCCGTTCCTTACAATCTGGTGCTTTTCTCTTTCCCGAAGCTTCAGCACTCTCTGCTTTACATCTCAGGATGCAAAGTGGCAGAACAGCTCAGTGAAGTTTTGTTCCACCCTCTACAGCTGTCCTGTTAGGGTGCTCCAGCAAAGGGTTTTACCAGCCGAGTGAAGCCACTTAAAATGTTTTACAGGCCCCGGGAGTTCTGTTACTTAATGAGACAGATTCCCCTCCACTGTTTGGAAGTTATTCCCTTGGAATCTTTGGACCTTCTGGAAAAGGCACAAACTTCATTAGGGTTCCGCATAGTTTTTAATGCCCTTATAGGAATTACTTTACCATTGTAAGTCAGGGATTAGCAAATTTTTCACCTAAAAGGCCAGATAATAAATATTTTAGGCTTTGTAGGCCACATGGTCTTTTTTGCAACCCATTCAACTTTGCCCTTGCAGATTCAAAGGAGCCAGGAATAATATATAAACAAATGGGCGTGGTAGTATTCCATTAACACTCTGTTTATGGACACTGAGGTATGAATCGCATATAATTTTCAAAGACTACCTTCTTCCTCTTCTGTTGATTTTTCCCAAACTTTTAAAAATGTCAAAAACATTAGCTCGTTTGTGTAGTCACACAAAAACAGGCAGTGGCCTGTATTTGGCCCTTGGGCCACAGTATTCCAACCCTTGCCTTAAACCAATGATTGATTAATAAAAATAGAAATACCAATCTAGCCATCAGCTTCCCTCACATACTCAATCCTTTACCGAGAGATGGTGCTGATATGCTCTACCAAATTATTTAAGAGAAATGGGGCTATTCTTCACATTGATGGCTTTCTGGCTTTGTAGTCCACATTTTGGACCAAGATACCCTCTGACATAGGAACAACTCAGGTAAGGAAGCTGGGATCAGAGAGGCTCAGTCAGAAAGCAGGGGTAAGGGTTAATTTCATTTGTTAGCTTGGCTAGTTTATGATGTCCAGTTGTTTGGTCAAGTGAGCACTGGCCTGTTACTATGACGATATTTTGTAGATAGATTGCATCTATAATCAGTCCATTGCATCTACAGTCAACAAAAGACATAACCCTCAGCAACTGGATCCTCAAACAATCAATTGGGGGTCTTAAAAGCCAGAACTGAAGATTTTAGACATCAGAAAGACGAATTTCAGCCTCAACTTCAGCTAGCCAGACTTCAGAATCACCTTTATTGGAGTTATCAGCCTGTGACCTTCTCTACAGAGCTCACTAAATATATATAGTCAGTTCTATTTCTCTTGAGAACCCGAATGCAGCCAGTAAATAGCAACACGTATCTGAACCCCAAATTCCATATCTTTCTCATTTTAAAGTACCTCTCTGAATTCCTTATTCCCATGGAAGCCTCTAGGTTCCTTATTACAAATTATGACAATGCCGTGGTGTTTGGTGAGCCAGTTTTCCTCAAAGCCTGAGTAGCCCTGGGGGAGTTGGTCTTTGAGATCAAGTTATTGGAAGAACAATAGTAAGGTACAAAGTTGGGAGATCTAACTCTGGATTATAGAGAAGCAGGGGCAGAAGCTTCTCTTATTATAATGTGACCTAGAGCCCTACAAGGCTGAGCTGTACAGACGCCTAGTTTGAAAGCTATGTGTCTTTGCAGCAGTGTTTCTCAAAGCTCTCTCCATCGCAAACTCGCCCTAGGGTTAGTATCTGTTGCTCATAAACACACATGCGTGTGTGTGTGTTTGTGTATGCGTGCATCCACACATGGGCAGGAATGAAGAAGCATATAATAAGGAGCTAATGTGTCCACCTGGTCATGCTGCAGGGCTAATAAGACAATCTCTTGTGATAATCAGGTAAAGACAATCATGAAATGTACATTGTAGAAGAAGGAAGAGAATGGAAGAGGTTCTATCCTTTCTTTCTGGGAGGCAATGGGCAAGACATCTGTTGAGACTTTAGGGTCAGCAGCAGCTCAGGGAGAGGAGAGAGGATTTGGCACAACCCCTTGGGGAGGGCTACAGAAAGCTGGCCGGACACATCCTTGGCCTTGAAAAGAACATGAACCTTGCAGACTGATGTATGCCCTGGTGCTTACCAGACCAACACTGCAAACTAGAACCCATCAAGAGCTAGTTGGTCTGGAGCAAATTTTAAAAAAACCAACAGTCATTTTCATGACCAGATTTGACCAACCTGAGTCCTTGCAAAATGAACCTTGTAAGACAAGTCACAAGTTGGAATCAAGTAAGAGCAAGCTGATGCCTTAAAAATTCCAGTCCCCTGCTAGCAAAATAACTCAAGGTCCTGCCTCATAGTCAATGAAGACCATGGGCTCTGAAGCCAGGACACTAGGGCTCAATGCCTAGCACTGAGACAACTTTGGACATGATACTGAATCTCAGTTTACTCACCTGTAAAACAGGGCTAATGATAATTGTACCTATCTCATGAAATTGTTGGGAATATTAAACAAATAAAGGCAAGGCAATGAGAACACAATCTGGAACATGGCAAGCACTAGAATCTGTTAGCTATTCCTGTAATAATGAGTTAGTTGGGACATGTCTGTGAGTGAAGGTCATTACATAATTTTTCTATTCATAGACAAATTGCTATTCATGCCGCAGGCAGGCATGTGTGCTTTCTGCTTTACCCTCTGTCTTAGTTTTGCCTGAGCAGCTATAACAAATACTACACAATGCGCTGGCTTCAATTTTTTGGTTCATAGTTTCAGAGGCCACAAAGCTTGTGTTCCTCAGGGTCTGGTAAAGTGCTGGCTGGCTGGGAATCCTTGGTTCCTTGGCTTTCCCATCACATGGTGATATATCTCCTTCTCTTCTAGGTTCCATTGACTTCTGGCTTCCAGTTCCTCCTTGTGGCTTTCTCTCACTATATCTAAATTTCTTCTGCTTATAAAGGACTCCAGTAATCCAAATTAAGGCCCAATCTCACTTCTTAACTACTAAGAGGTCCTATTTACAGTGGCTTCACATCTAAGAAATGTGGATCAAAACCAAGAACGTATCTAAATTGTGGAACATCATTCAATCCACCACACCCTCCATCCCAGGAAGGCTAACTTTCCAGCAGAGCAGAGAGAAGAGCCTGGATGAGGGCAAGGAAGGATTTTCTTTCCTCCTTCACCCTGACCCACCAACTTACAAAATCCCTTCTCTACCAGGGAAGAAGTGTAAGAAGTTGGTTTGGCACTGGGGCTCCCAGTTGTAATTTTATGCATAAAGGTACTTACTAGCTTGGGAATATCTTGACAAAAAGATGTCCTACTTTACTGTCTAGCCTACTTAACCTTAATTCTTCCCTATCATCTTCAGTCTCATGTCTTTTTCCTTCCTCCCATTTTCCTTTGAACTTTCTGTCTTTTGAAGTAATGATTTAATATCCAGAGGTGTTCTATACCCTTGTTGGTCCTCAACCAACAGTGTTGGTATCACTGGGGAGCTTGTTAGAAATGTGGCATTTGGGGCCCCACCCCAAACCTACTGAATCAGAAGCTGTGTTCTAACCAGATCCCCAGCGGTCCGAGCGCACATTAACATTTGAGACATACTGTTCCCTACAATATCCTCAGCACTGCAGAGAGCAAAGGCCAAGACACACATCAGGTTTAAATAAATATTGGAGGAAAGTGTAAAATAGACCAAGTGAGACCCAGCTTTCTTCATGCCTGACTTCCCATGAACTTCAAAACTGAAGAGACAACTCAAGTATAGTAGCCAAACTTTAAAATTGAACAAGCGAATGGCCTTGCTTTGTTGAGAATCAAGGGACTTTTCTTTCTACCAGACTTCAGAGTGGAAACAGGTGATCTAAGACCAAACAGAACCTTCAGATAGTCTCAGCTGCAATATAGAGGGAGATATGAAAATTATACACATTCCATGACTACGGCCTGGGGTGGCTGAGGCTGCTTTACTGCATGTGCACACACACACACACACACACACACACACAGAGAGAGAGAGAGAGAGAGAGAGAGAGAGAGAGAGAGAGAGAGGAGAGTGAATAGAGAAGAGCCATTCTTTGGCATTCCTGAATATAAGAGGAAAGCCTGGTAGATATTTAATAATCAACTCTCTGGAATAAAAAGAAAAGCCCTGATTAGCAGCATTTGCCAATTTTCATGGTGAACATGCTCTTACCCTGGCTGATTTCAAACCATCCAATGTGACATCACTGAATGTGGAGTCAGGAAGAGAGGCACATGAACAGCGTTACGTGGTATTTCCCCCATACAGATACAGCATAGATCATTGTAAAATGCAATAAAGTAATTAGGAAGTGATAAGTTTTGAGTATTTATGACCTCTATTTCAAATATAATTACTTAATTTTAAGTCTGGAGAGTTTAATTTTTTAATAATAGATGTGTTTAACAACTGGGTCCAAATAAGTCAGAAAAATTTATCAGCTCACATGAGCCAGCATGTGCCGGTGCTAGTACATCCCAAGAAGAAAGAGCATTTGCACAACATTTGGACTGCAAATATGGGATATCCCAAAAGATACCTAATCACATTTAGGTAGCACCTCATTCATTGACATTGAAGTCCTAGCAAACATCTACTCATAGATTGTCTTAAAAGAAAAAAAAAGTTGTCTACAGTATTCTTATTCTAAAAGTTCATTCTACAAACATTTCAGTAAGCTTCCTGAAGAACATTTTATAGGTGTTCTTTCTGTTGAATTGTAGCTGAGAATTTTCCAGTTTCCAGTTAGAACATTTCATTCAAATTATTACACCCATGAATGAAGAGTTTCTGAGATGTTCCCAAAACACCATTTTAGTCTCGTTTCAAGACTTCATTCCTAAATCTTTAATGCATGTTGCTTGACAAATATAATGCTCTGACTTGCATTATATCCTCTCTTCTTTCCCCTTCCTCAATTTTAGTAAAGGAAAAATTGACAAGCAATATCATTCAGGCAGTAAAAGGAAAGGCGAGTAAAACGTGTTTAAACGATATAAAGTAAATGATCAGTGTCATAACAGAACTGACCCTTAGTTTCCTTGGAAGGATCCAGAGTTATTTCATTTCCAAGTATCCTTAGTTGTGTTTTCCTGGCATTGTGGATCCATGGAGGGACTGCAAGTCAGGCCACCTGGTTCCTGGACCCAGTGCCTCACTAAGATGCTCCATGATCTTGGAAAAGTCACTCAGCCTCTCTTAAGTTTGCAGCTTGTAAAATGAAGGGTCGGTAGATGACCTCTAAGATCACTTTTAGCTTTTTTTTAAAAAAAATTTCTCAAAATAAGAAGTAGTAATTGAACATAGAATAATAGGGAAAAATTCCAGGAAGACAAACTTGTTGCTCATTTGAGGGATATGTCCAGTCTGCCTACTTTTATGGATTACACTGTGTTTAATTCTCTAAGAAAAAGATACACATTCATCTCTTTCCTTACAGCATAAAGCCCATAAAATGCACCTTCTATAAAAATGATTTGTATGGCCCATTTGGCACCGGGTGAGCTGTTGTGTATGATCCTAAACGCCTGACTTTCCTGAGTGTGGGGGTCTCTGTTTACGTGACTGTACTTTCCGAGGTCCCCCTGTCACACTGCCTTGTGGCACGGTCCCGGCCACCTCCACCGCCCACCTGCCCTCAGGGGCGGTCTCTGCAGATGCGGGGTCCCCACACGATCACCTGCCGCACAATCTCACAGAGCCTGAAGGACAAAAGCCTACACTGGAGTGCGAGCGAGTGGTCCAGGCGCCGGAGGTGGGGGCGTGCCCTCACAGGGCCTTAGCAAGGAAAAAATAAGGAGTCCCTACAGGATGCATGCGAATACTGCACTTTAAAGACTGACTCAGCCAGGCAGGGGCTCTCTCCACTCACTTCTGGAGAGGGCTGGGATTTGCATCAGAGGTGTGATCTAGACGCCTCGGCTCTTTTGGGTGCAACGACAAAAGTCCCATTGCTTCCCAGGTCCCAGCTCCATGTGACGCGGTTTATTGTGGCAACAGTCGCCTGCAGCGGCGCAAACGCCCGAGCGCCTCCTGCCGAGCCTGGAAGGGGGCGAGGTGCCGGCGGCGGGGGCGCTGGGACTCTGCGCACAGGGGCGCCGGAGAAGCCCGCCAGAGCATGGGCTGCGCACCTTCCCAGCCAATTGAAGAGCCGAGAGGTGTCCATGCGCCCAAAAAGGGCTGGGAAGAGGGATCCAAGGTAAAAAAAAAAAAAAAAAAAAAAAATTAAGTAAAGAAAAAATTCAAACAGGCATAAAGTCTTTTACTAGCCATTTGCCCGGGAGGAACCTTGCAACTCTCACGTTTAGCGGCTGCTGGAATCAGCTGCAGCAGGATCCGCGGGGGCTCCCAGTAAGTCTAGGGGTGGGTTGTTGGGAGGGCTTGGGAGGGGTGGGGCCAGTTTCACTCTGCCGGCCTTTAGTTGCTCTCTTCATCAGGACTTCGTGAGCTGTCGGACTAGCTTTGACAGCCTGTTGTGTTTAAGGAGCCTGCGAAGGCGGTCGCTCCCCAGAGCAGAGGCAGGCATAGCGGGATGAGAGGCGTGTTCTGCAAAGGCTAGGTTGCCTGGGATTCTCATGAGAAGGTGGGAGTTCCTGGAAACGTCCATGTAGCATTGGCTTCCGGTAAGTGGGTCCTTTGGGAGTTATTTCGAGCTGGGAGAGATTTTAGAAGCCATCTGGCTGAGTACCCTCCCTTTCCAGAGAGGTGGTGACTTGCCTGAAGCTGCACAGCTTGTTTGGAGGCAAAACTGGAGATAAAAATCTAGATTTCAATGGTCTCATTCCAATGCTCTTTCCACTATACCTCAAGGTTGCATCCCCTGGTAATTGTTCTGCAGGCAGGTTGCAGGATCTTTTGGGGGATGGAGATTGGAAGGATGAGTTGGTCACGACAGAAATGAGGTCCACAATTTCTTCTCATCCTCCTCTCCATCAAGATTCCACAGTGAGAATTAAGAACCGACAGGGATCCCTTGGAGAGAGAGAGAGAGTTACCCAAAGATAGGGTTACCATTTAATTTGTCATCAAAATCGAGATACTTCTGAGAGTGAAAGGAAACATTACAAATAAATTTGCATGGACAGCAAACCAGAATGCATGGCCACTTTACCTACAGAGCACTTACTTTCTCTGAGTCAACACTGGGCAAGACGCTGTTGAGTGCTAGTTAGAGCAGCTGCTGGGTGCAGGACATAGCCCCTGGGCTCCTGGAGTTCTTGAAATATATTTCTCCTCTCTAATGTCATCTTCTCCTCTACTACCTGCCCTCTACTCATATACTCTCAGGCCTGCCGATTAAATGACCTTCAGAGCTTGTCCTCCCAGGCTGACTTCACACTTCCATGCCATTCCCCTCTCCCTGGAATGCCCTCTCTTGCCCCATCCGGTCTGCCTGGTGAATTCCTACCTAACTTTCAGTACTGAGCTCAGACACACTGCTGTGATGCTCCCTTATCAGGTGGTAAATATCTGGTTAAAGGGCCTCCTCCCACAGATTTATGGATTCCTTGAGAACAGTTTGGGCAGTCATTTTTGTAATTATTCATTACTGCTTTGGAGAAATATGTAGGAATAAGGTTTTTCTCTCTTTTTCCAGAAGTCCATCAAGGTAACTTAAAAGTATTCATCCACTACTCTTTTCCCTTGTTTGTAAAAAAAATCTTTATTTTTTATTTATGTTACTGGCATGATATTTATAAGATATTCAATAGAATCAGTTTTTCACCATTTGTGTTTCTTTTTCCGGCCATTACCATTGTTTGTTCCATTTCGTGATTACTAATGAAGATAATTTTGTTGGATAGAACAGGAGGGGGTCCTAAAAGCAATCCTTTTTGAGTGTTAAATATACAAGGTCCCTCCTGGCCAAGCCTCCTAAGGCCTGGGAGGGTTCCTATGTTCCTTCCTGAATTGCCTGATTAAGAGCCTCATCACCTCTTATTTGGGCTTTGACACGTGTCTCCTGACTGGTTAGGACTGTTTCTTTTCTCCTCTACCCACCCCCACCTGTCTTCAAGCTGCAACTCTCCATCCCACTTTTTAAAATCAAATTTGATGTCTTCTGCGAAAAGAAAATCCTGACCCATTGGTGAGGCACATAAGCCAGTGGTCAAGGGTAGAGTTCCTAGGTTTGATTCCTGAATTCACTACTTGTTAGCTCCGTGACCTTGGTCAAGTTATTTAACCTCTCTGTGCCTCAGTTTCCTTATCTGTAAAATGTGGATAATAATATTTATTTCATAGATGGATTGTGAAACTCGAATGAATTCAGTTCATAAAAAAGTACTTATAATTCCTGGCACAAAATAAGGACTTATTATCAGTTGTTACTATTATTAGTTTAAGATAAAATCCTAAATCCTCAGCACACTATACTAGTAGCAACTTGAGCTGGCTCCTGTCAACTTCTCCGGTTTCATCTCTCTCCAACCTCATATTCTAAACATACCTTATCACTTGTTCTTCCCTAAACCCATTCTCTTTCTATTTCCATGCCACTGCATCTGCTGTTTTCTCTCCATTCAGACCTCCCACCCACGCCTTCCTGATCCACATGCCAAAGTTGTACCCATTATTCAAGACTGCTCAAGGCCACTGCTCCCTAAGCTCCTGCCGACACCCCCTCCCTGTCCCTGCCACCATGCTGGAACAGCTGATCTTATAAATACATTCTCTTATATTTTTAAGACCTGTTACTGTATATATTTATTTACATGTTTGCCTCTCATTCTGAGCTATTGTCTCCTTGAGGACAGGAACTAGGTTGTTTTTTTGTTTTTTTTTTTGGTTTTGGTTCTGTTTTCTAATCTTCGTAACTTCAGTGTTTCCTACAATGCCTGGTGCAGACCAAGCACTGATGAATATTTCTGGACTGACTGCAGGTCCCTTCCAGTTCTCCAGATTCCGTGGTGTCTTCTTGTCTTATGAGGCATAACTAGACCAATAGCAGTCAGCAGGAAAGAAGTTCAATGTTAAAATATCCTAAAAATAGACTCAGAGCCGATTGAGGCAGAGACCTCTCTGTGTACCCCCACTCCTCCCCAAGCACTTGACTTTGGAAACCTGATCTGGGCAAGGTTTGATTATTATTAATTAAACACTCCATAGCTATTAGAATAATGCTTTAGCTATTTGCATAAATGCATAGGGATTCCAAGTAAGTGTACTTTTCAGAGCTCAGTAACTCAGCAGTGCCTTGAAAGTGAGATAGACATGTTTACTTGCAGGAAATATTTTTCTTACCTGCATAGCATTAAAAATATTCTAAATGAATCTTCCTAAGACCTGTCTACAGACTTTCTCTTCACTTCTATTTTAGTCTAAAGAGATAAGAAGACATTGTAATAAAAGAATACATAATATTAGGGTACACGGGTGGTTCAGTGGTAGAATGCTTGCCTTTCACGCAGGAGACCTGGGTTCGATTCCCAGGCCATAAACCCCGAAAAAAAAAAAAAAAGAATACATAATATTAAGCATGGGAAACTTCTCTTAGTTGGAAAACATGCTCTTTTTCTATATGAATAACTCAAAATTCCTTCCTGTTGTAAAAGAGGAAGGAGAGGCTAGATTGGGATTGATGATCTTCAAAAATCCTCCATAGTTTTTCTTATATTTCATAAGAAAATTCTTTTTTATTGTCAGTAGAAAGGACTAAATTACTTCTTAAAGTTCAAATTTTTAAAAGATTGTATTTCTGAGTGGTTTGGGAGGGTTGCTATTTATTATTAAATTTATCAAAAGTAAATTAGGAAGGGCGGCTGCCGTGGCTCAGCAGGCAGAGCTCCGACCTGCCGTGCTGGAGGTCTGGAGTTCGATCCCTGGTGCCTCCTGCCCATATGAAAAATTTAAAAAAAAAAAAAAAAAGTAAATTAGGAAATATTTAAGTCTGAGGAACAATTTTATTATATATATCTACAAATATATTTATACAATGCCTCTGCCAGTAATTTGATTTAAGAAGTTTTTAACCCCAGGGAGCCTCAACAAATTACTTCCTCCAAGCTGTTTGGCAGATTTGTTTTCCCAAAAGCTTTAGAACACTTATATAATACCTCCAGACCTAAAAAAAAAAAAAAATCTGTCTATAGTTAAAAGCAAGACCTATTTTGGAATGTTGATGATTCCCATGCATAGCTGTTAGCTTGGAATTCACAACTTTTCATTTCTGTCGAAAAGTGATAAAATTTTATCCCCAAGATACTGAAGTATAAAATAAAACTGATACAAAATGTAGACACAGATTGAATCTGTACCTCTACTACAGTTTCATCTCAAGGAAAAAATAAAATCTTCCCCCTGCACCCTCCTCCAATATCATTTCTTATGTAATGCAGATAGAGTTCTTATTGGTGTGAAAATATCAACTCTGGATGTACAGATAGAAAAAAGAAAACAGTTTTACCATATCTCCAAGAGGCATAGCTCTAATTAATTTATAAGTATTTCTGGTGTTTCTACGATGTCTCTTCTGGAGTCTAGATTACAAAATTCGATTAAAATGTCTAGAATGTATTACATGTAGGTAAGATATTTGAAAGACATTCTTAGTTTTCAAAGGAGAAAAACCTTATATTTCTGCTCTAAAAACTGAAGGCTGGTGCATGTTATTCAACACTAGAAGGCTGTTTCATCTGGTAAAGTTTTGGTTGCTAATAGTGCTCAAAGGCAGACTGTATCTAAATAAGCACAAATGCACAAATCCTTGCCAAGGCCTGGATTCCAAATCCGACTAGCTGTAGTAGCTTTGATAAAACAATTATGAAGTCATTCTGGGTTGTGGCACTTAATTCTGTTCCAAGTTGTAGATCATAGACTATTATGAAGACAGCCTTTTAGACTGAAAGTATTCAAATTTGCCCTCAATTTCAAGGTGGGCCTTTTTGTTGTTAAACCGGTTAAATTTTTCAGTACCTCTATTTGGGAATGTTAACTGTCAAAATTAGTTCCTATTAGTGTAACTCAGTGCTCAACTAGGTTTTTAAAAGGATGGAGCAGCAAAACAAAATGAACTTCTGAAAACACCTTTCTATCACTGCCAATCCTGGCTTTTAATAGTTTATTTGGAAAGAGGGGAAAGAATGTACAACATGATTTGCATCTTTATTTTCAGCATGAACTTTGAGCCCTTGAAAAGAAAAATCTCAAGACAGGATCACTTTTCACTTTGTTATCTGTGAAGACAATAAAACTCTTTTTCTGAGTCTTCTTACTACACAGGGGCTGAATAGGTAGAACTGTGCCTATGAGGACAGATTTAGGGTGAAAGAGGAAAGCACTTAGTTGTTCTCAGGCTTTCTCCTTGCACCAATTTCTTTTTAGACCCATTGAGTTTTTCTTTGCTTGCTTGTTTGGTTGGTTTTAATATTTTCCCCTGTAGTCCAGAGCCACAGAAACAATTAACCTTCAACACAGTCAACCAATGTTGGTTCCCTTGGTGTGATCATTTTATATAAACAAAATGCGATAAGGCGTTGTGTGTGTCTCTCTACGAACATGCAGGAATCCCGAATTGGATGATGAGAACCTAAATTTTGTGATTTCTACTTAGCACCTAGGAACTTCAAACTTCATGTGCTTCCAGAAAATGGTCAAACATGTACTCGCATTTTAAAGATTTCTGTGATTTTTATTGTAAAAGTACTAAGAAATTCATGCCAAGGATTACTTGTTATCCAGTTTCCCTAAAGGAAATGTTTTTTTGTATAGTTCCTAGGGTCATAATTTGAAAACCAGAAGGAATCTCTCTCCCTCCAACTGACTCCAAGATGTCCATTTATCTACCTTTCTAGCATCTCTGAGACCCACCTTTCCCCCATCTTCACTGTCACTGCCCCGGTTCATGCTTTAATCAAATGTCCCCTGTACAGCTGTGATCATGGTAACTGGTCCATCTGTTCTTTCCTATCCTAACTTCAACTCCTGAGTGACTGTTTTAAAAAACACACCTGATCATTTTATTTTACTTCCATTTACAAAACTTCTACAGAGGTTTCCTGGTGCATTCAAGATAAAATCCAACTCCTTTATTTATCACAAAAGGCTTCCTGTTCCCACCCCTGGTCCTACCACTTTCTGCCTCACACAGTCTGATCCTGCTATGGTAGAATAATTCAAGTCCCAGGACACATTCTTTCATACCCCTGTCTTTGCATAGCTCTGTCCTTTGCTTTTTGAAACTCATGTATCAAGACCCAAGTCAAGCATCCACTCCTCTTAAATACTTTTACAACCCGGATGAGATATGAAATTGTATCACTATATAGCAGGGCTGTGCTGCAGGTAGTGGGAGTTGGAGACTCCCTTGGAAGACACAAGGGAGAAGAAAGCCAACAAGGTAAAGTCAATAGACTCAAGAAGAATAATTAGAAGACAGTACCCAGTAGAAGATGTTAATGTTCTTATCTCAGTGGTATGTGTGTCTTGGAGGATGGACTAGCTGGTGTCATCTACTGTACATCTTGGCTTCCACTGACATGAGAAGTGGAGAACTGTCAACCCACGTGATGGAAAGAAAGACCAGCACGGGCAGAGAGGAGACACAGTAGTTAGAGGAGATCTGAGAAAACACTTCTAGGACATAGTAACATTTTTAAAATACTCTCTAAATAAATGACAGTTCTTTAAATAAAATTAATTTAGCCTTTTAAAAATTGCATTACACTTTTATTTTTCTTCTTTTGCTGTGAAACTGAAAAGTTTGACATAGACCAGCATTTTGGAGCCTGTGGTTTACTGTCACAGATAAGGCCCCTTTTATGCTTTGTTTTTACCGATTTACAAGCAATGAAATTGGTATAAAGAAGTAGACCCCTCGTAAAGAGAAGATGGGATTGTAAATTAGTGCAGCACTTTAGGAGGGCCCATCTGGAAACACATGTTAACATAAGATGTGCAAATCATTTGAGCTTGTGATTCCACATCTAGGAATTTATCCTCATGGACTCCTGTTCACCTTGAGGAAAATGCACAGATATTGCAACCCTGTTTATCATAGTGAAAAGCTGGAAACTACCTAGGTGTCCTCCAGTCAGCACTGCTTAAATAAATTGGGGTATAGTTATAAAATGGACCACAATGCAGCCATCACATAAAAACTACTTCACACCATTGAGTAGAGTAAGAACGATCTATACAGACTGGCATAGGCAAATGTCTGATACATTGTTAATGGAAATAAAAACAGGTTACAGAAATATAATACTATATAATTTACTATATAACCCAATTTTTTAAAATTCTGAGATATAATTCACATACCACACAATTCACCCATTTAAAGAATACAATTCACAACCATCACTACAATCGAATTTAGAACATTTTTGTTTCCACTAAAAGAAACCACAAACACGTTAGCAGTCAATCTTTCTTCTCCCATCAACTCTAGCAACCCTAAGCTACCAATAAGTCTACTTTCTGTCTCTACAAATTTGCCTGTTTTGGACATTTCATTAAAAGGCATGGACTTTCTTGAAAGATCACTTCTTTCATTTAGCATAATACTTTCAAGATAACCTATGTTGAGGCATGTATCACATTTTTATTGGTTAATAATATTGTGTTTTTGGGATATACCGCATTTCGTTAATCCATTTGTCTATCGATGGACATTTGGGCTCTTTCAACTTTTTATAAAGTATGAATAATAACATGTGCAAGTTTCTGTGTGGCTATATTTTCATTTCATTTGGGTTTTTTTATATTTAGGATTGAAATTGCTGGGTCCTAAGATAACGCTATGTTTTATGTTTTAAGGAACTGACAAATTATTTTCCAAAGTAGCTGCGTCGTTTTACTTTCCCACAGTAGTTTCTCTACACACTCACCAAAATTGTCTTTTTTATTACAGCCATCTTAGTGGGTGTGAAGTGTCAGCTCATCATTCTTTGATTTGTATTTCTGTAAGGGCTAATGATGTTGAACACCTTTTTGGCCAATTCCAACTCATTTTTAAAGGTTATATGTCCTGAGCGGACACATCTGAGAAGTTATATACTAAGATGTTAATAGTGCGTCTGCCTAGGAGATGGTACTCCTTATTTTCTACTGCATTTCCTTCGGTATTTTTTTTATGAGTCTTTATTACTTTTTTTTTCTGGCATGGGCAGGCACAGGGAATCGAACCCGGGTCTCTGGCATGGCCGGTGAGAACTCTGCCACTGAGCCACCATCACACCACCCGAGTCTTTATTACTTTTATAACCAACAAAAATAATAAAGATAGTTTCAGTTTTTATAAAAATGTCTTTATATACAGCAGTCCTTCTACTTCTCATTCTTGAGGATTTACAAATGTGTTCACCTTGGAATGTGTGCCTCGTAGATTCACAATGCACCTGGTATTGGTTTCCTGTCGCTGCTGTAACAAACTGCCACGAATTTAGTGGCTTAAAAACCACACGTTTATTCCCTTACAGTTCTGGAGATCAGAAGTCCAAAATCAGTTTCACTGGGCCACAGTCAGGTGTTGGTTCTTTTGGAGCTTCTAAGGAGAGAGTCCTTTTCCCTGTCTTTTCCAGCTTCCAGATCCGTGTTCCTTACACTCCCTGGCTGCAGCCTGTTCCTCCTTCAAAGCCAGCAGCGTGCCACCCTTCAAACCTTTCTCTGCTTCCTCACACCACCTTCTCCTCTTGTGGCATCACATCTTCCTGTACCTCCCTCTCATAATGACACCCATGATTACATTTGGGGCCCACCCGAATAATCCGGGATGATCTCCCGGATTCAAGAGATCCTTAATTTAGTCAATCTGCAAAGCACTTTTTGCCATATAAAGTCACCTCCGCAGTTTCCAGGGATCAGGGCATGGCCACCTCCTGGGGCCGTGACTCTGCCTCTCACCGATACTTGTCCGCTAAATATTACAGAGCAGGCGCCGGACATTGCTTTCAGTCTCCAGGAACCGTTGTCTAAGAAATCTCACCTCTCACACAGCCTTTCCCTTTCACAGGCTGATGTCGGTGGGAGTCATCCCGGGGAGCACTGCAACCCCCAGACCGAAGCTGCGCTCCCCAGAGACGCGGGGGGCAGGGCCGAAGGGCTGGAGGGCCAGGCCCAGCTGGGAAGCTTACCCGGAACCATTCCAGAAAGCTCCCCATCTCCTAGTGGACGAAATGGACGACTGAATCCAGGTAAAAACCCCATTCTTGTTGATTTCCACCAGATACTGTTTCCCTAAATGTTTTGTGATTTTTTTGTATGCTATATGTTGGGGTCACATTTCATTCATTTTCCACGTGACTTCCTCATTATTGCAGCACAATTTGTTGAATTTTTCTTTCATTTTTTTTGCAGGGGGTGGGGTGGGTACAGGGAGTACATGGGCTGGGAATCAACCCGGGCAGGTGAGAATTCTACCACTGAACTACCCTTGCAGCTCTGCTAAATGTATCTTAAAAAGTGTATTTGGTGGCCCTTCTTTGAATTCTTTGTGGGCATTGCAGCCCTTTCAATGTCAAAGTCCTGTGTCTAAGACATTAGAATTTAACCTTAGGGCTTCACTTTGTGAGTAAGTAATACTAACCACCAATGCTCTTGGTGAAGACGTAACTAAAATCTCTTTAAATAATAATAACTAAGAGCCGTTATTGGGGCATGGGAATGGGTTTTAGGAATAGGAGAAGCATAGAATTCAGCTAAATAAATCCCTTCAAACTCCAGCTATCTTAATCTCTTTCCAGGAAAAAGTTTTACCTTTGAAAAAATAAGTAAAACCTCCATCTCTCCCCATCCATAATATCAGCAACTGCACAATAAAGAAATCTTTCCAATTAAACATAGAAGTAATTGCAACCCGGTATGCTATTTGTGGTTTTTCCTGTGGCATGCTTTCCTTTTCCGTGAATTACCCCCCTGGTGCTGATTTAAGAGACCATATTTATATTTTATCAGCCTTCGAAAAAAAATTGAACTTAGCAGACCCCAAGGAAAAGTACTCTGTTTTGTTTTGGGGGGGAGAATTTCATTTCATTCCATGTGGCTCTAGTTTCTTCCTTGGGTACAAGTTGAGATTGGAAAATAAACACGTTAATAAATGAGACTTTTTTTTTCCCCCCTTGACTTTCCTGGCACACTCGGGTTTATCACGGATTTTAATATTTACCCTCATCTGGCAGTTCTGATGTGGTGTCGCTGTGACCTCTGAGAAAGAGGGGGCAGTTAGGAGAACGCAGTGCAGGGACAGGCCCCTCCTCTCTGCTATGGGCTGGGCCAGAATGTACATTTTCTTCTCTTTCTCCCTGATAGTTCTGCCAATGCACCTCTCTCCTACATTGCAGCACAAATGCTGAATAGCCGTGCCATTAACAGACTAAGATTGTTAGGACGATGGAGACCTTGGCCAGTCTGGGGAAAGAGCCCTCCTGCCAGGTGTTTACTGTTAAAAGCAGTGTGGGGAAGGGGTGCAAGGGTGGTTCAGTGGTAGAATTCTTGCCTGCCATGCAGGAGACCCGGATTCGATTCCCGGCCCATGCACTTCCCAAACATGCAAGCAAACAAACTAAAAATTCAGCAAATGGTGCTGCAGTAAGGGAATGACACCCACATGGAAGAAGAATGAAAGATGACCCCTGCCATACAGCATACAAAGAAAAAAAAAATAGTGTGGGGCATGGGGAGTGCACTCTCAAGGCAGATTTTTCAAACATACAGTGCAAATCCGTTTTCAGGAAGGATTCTACCACATGAATTAAAAACAAGTATCCTGGACATTATATTTGTTTTTCACCCAGTTTTACCCCTGCTACCCATAGCCATAGAGGATATTTGTTAAAAGTCTGCTCAGCACTAACAATATTTCCTTTGTCTTTTTAAAAAACTTTTTAGTTTGAATATTTCCAGATTTAGGAAAAACATGCAACAAAAAGAATACCTATATTCTTTTACCAATTTCCCCAAATATTAAACAGTTTACCACTTTTGCATCATCTTGTCTCTCTCCCTCTCTTTCACAGACAAGTATATTTTTCTGAAAGTGACATACATAATGCTACTTTACTCTCTAAGCAAGAACATTCTCCCCATAACCACAGTACAATGATCAAAATCAGGAAATTAACTGATGCAATTCTGTTATCTAACTGGCAGACCATATTCAAATTTTGTCAATGGTCTCACCCATGTCCTTTATAAATAAATGTCTGATTCAGGATCTAATCCAAAATCACGTTTAATTTATTTGTCAGTTGGGTTTAATCTCCTTTCATCTGGAACACTGCATCAGTTTTCCTTGTGTTTTATGACCTGGATATATTTGGAAAGTATAGGCCATTCATTTTATAGAATGTTCCTCGATCTGGGTTTATCTGATATCTCTTCATGGTTGGTTGAGAATATGCATTTTTGGCAAGAATACCCAAGATGATACTGTCCTTAGCACTTCAAGTCAGGAGGTACATGTTATCTTTAACTTGTGTTATATATATGTATTTTTTGCTATGCAAAAGTTTTTTTTATAATGCAGTAAAATTGGTCAGTCTTTTCTTTCATTGAATCTGGATTAGTCAGTTAGAAAGCCTTCCTTTATACAAAGTTTAAAAATAAACTCACCCATATTTGCTTGTATGATTTCATTTTTTCACTTGTGAATAATTTTTAATGGCATGATAAAATGCTCATGTAAACGCTAACTACATGGGAAATAAGACAGTATGTTCCATATGATGCTACATTTATAAAAATAATTATTTACCTATTAACAATGGTAATCTCTGGGTAAGAGTATGGTCATTTTTCTTTTCCCATTCTTTTCTATATTTTTCTAGGTTTTCTACAGTGAGCATGTATTACTTTGACAGTAAGAAAGGACAGTTATTTTTCAACATTCCCCAATATCCAGTGTTCCAAGAAATCATGAAAATAAATTGAAATGACTGACATATCCCAGGGGGCTCTGCATAAATAGGCCAATGTAAATGTCAAGCCAAATACTTTCGTTGACTCAGAAAGAATGCAATCAAAATGGTAAAACTAATATGGCAGTGTTAGTGACAGATGTCAAGGTTGACGTTCTTTGTAGAAGTGTCCTGAGAGAGAAGTGGAACACAACTAGTGGGAACCGTTTGCATGATATACTTGGGATGGAGTAGAGGGAGGCAGTGAAGAACACACGTGCAAAGTCAGACAGACTTGGATTCATATCTGGTTAGTTCATTTCTTACCCATGTCACCCTGGGCAGGCGAATCAGCCTATCTCTCATCGGTTTGTTCATTTGTAAGGTAAGATACAGATGACAATAAGTCTCTTATGGAGGTGATGTTTGAATCAGATCTTTTATATAATTAGATGTTAGTACAGCGCCCGGAATCTATACACTCATTAAATAATCACTATTATTACTGTGAACCTTTCAGATGAGTCCACGTTCTGACAAAATCATTCTAACTCCTCAAAGGGGTGTCACCTCTAATCTTTTCACTGGATTTTTCTTCTGTTGATTTAAGTTTTTGTTTTGTCTGCCTGGAAGATAGGTTTCTACCACAATAGACCAAAGCCGGCATAGAGTACTTTAAAACGAGTTTTTGGTCTCTCTCACACACATGCCTGGGTTAGAAGAATGGAAGGTAATAAGGTGGTAGGGAATTTGTTGGAGGTGCTTGCATGGTTAGTGAAAGAAATCTTTCTAATAGGTAGGCTAATATTTTGAAGTGAGAGACATCTGATTGGTGTGGGGTTGCTGTTGTTGTTGTTTTCTATCTTTACATCACAAATTCATGAAAGCTGTCTTTATCTACCAGTGAGATTAGAAATTTTCATAAAAGGGCTCTATCCTCTAAGTGGAATGGACTTAGCTACTATTGGGACTTCCTGATGCTTCCAGAATAGAATAGAAGGTTGCCCATTTCTGAGAACTCGGTGTTATGTCATCTTTGGCAAGAAAACTGTATTTGGTCCCACAAACCAGTCATATTTATTTCATAATGCAGCATGGCAAAAGTAGCTGCTTATTTGCTTATTTATATAATTGAGTGATTTGTAATTGGGGGAGAAGGGGTCTCCCTCATTAAGGCAGATTATTTCAGTGCTAATTTTTAGAATCACTTATGAAAATCTAGTTGATAACACTCTACTCCAACTATGATTTGGCCCTAAGACTCCTTTCAAAAGGCTTCGTTTTACTTATATAGATCTAGCAGATGGCGTAATTGTAAACTCAGGATTGCACACAACTAGAAATCTCTTGGCAACATCATGCTGTTTATCCTTTGTATACAAAGCATAGAGACCAAACTATAACTCATAAGAGTTACCGAAAGAATGTCTCATTCTTAGCTGTGGTTTAGCTTTATAATTAGTGTAGAGAATTCATGTCATCATGCCCAAGTGTATAAGTGTTGTTACAACAAAAAAAGTGGCACATAGCAGCACACGAAAGGCTATTGTTTGTTATGTCTGTATGTGACCTGCTAGGTAAACAGTGTATTATGTTGATGTGTGTTCTCTGTAAGAACATTAAGAAAATTTGAACTTCAAAAGATCACAGAGATTTATACTGAAACAGATATTTAGGTAAGAGTGGTGAGATTAAGATTTAATTAAGTAGCATGATTAATAAGGCATCCATAAAGCATTCGCTTAATAAAACTCTTCATGCTTAAATTTGACCTTCTTTTTTTATTTTTCTTTTCCTTTGGACGACCTAGTGACCAATGGATTAATGAGTAAACCCCAACACCTAGAGAATCGAGAGCGGCAAAAGTCATCAGACATCCTGGAGGAACTAATTGTTCAAGGAATAATACAAAGCCATAGTAAAGTATTTAGAAATGGAGAATCATATGATGTCACGGCAAGTAATTTTATAATAAACATTACGTTATAGTTAAATGCAGTTTTATGATATGATTATGAGTCATTTTTTTCCCAGCCTGCGCATTTCAGAGTTACAGTTGCAGCATTTATCTAAGCCAGTCTTTTCTCACATAAATTCCTCCATGTCCTTATATCTTCCTCAATGGAATCCTTTTCTGAATTTATTGGATTAGTGAATCCAATAAAATATGTTATGTTTTACTAAATTTGAGGTATAAGCTCCTTTCATTCAATAACTTGCTTTCAATAATTGTCTTATTTCAGCTATTTTATTAAGTACTAGGTATCATACCGGAGCATTAGAAATATAAGACAGAAGTCTAACTTATTTGTAAGAAAGCAGTTTTAATTGCCAAAGCTAAAGCAGGTATGTTTATACATTTATACACACACACAATAAAGTAAAAACTGAGGAAATAAACACATTTATAGAAATTATTATGCTATTATTTTTCTTTGTTGATTCATCTCAACTAATCTGTCATTGTTTTTCCTTAGCTGGAGTAATATTTTTACTCTGAGTCCAACTGGTTGCGTCCAAAGTTTAGAGCTCTATTTTCTTTTTTTTAAGGATGTTCTATATAAACCTGTTTGGAGGTTCGTGGGTTCTGCTGTTGCTGTTTTGTTTTATTTGCTGTATATTTTGTTTTGGGTTTTGGGTTCTTTTAAGCTTTGAGGATCATCAGTGGGAAATCCCAGTGACACTACTAATATGCTTGAAAAATAGTCAGAAAAGAGGTGAGAGGAAGAAATATCAAGGAAAAGAAGTCTGGGAAGAAATTAATGAAAAGAAAAGAATCAGAAATAGTGGGAATAGAGACCAAAATTACATCAAAGACCACTTACTCAACAGTTGCCTGACCCTGGGTTATAGGGAGAACAGTGTAATGTGGAATAAAAAGATTCATTATTTAAATCAAATTTGTCACCTAGACCTTAGTGTCTGAATAAAGGTACTATTCTTCTTTGTGTGCATAGGGAATGTTGAGAACTCATGAATAAAAGCCAAAGAGGCATTTTTTTTTTTTAATGAAGAAGGAAAATGAGTCCTGCTGAAGGGATTTGGGGAAAGAAGAAGGATTTGCCAAATATTACGAATGACTTCATCAGGCTACCAATAATAAAAGGATATAGAGGGAAAAGGGAAGGTAAAAAAATAATAGATGCTATAATGGAAAAGATAATGTCAATCTCATAACAACTGCTATTGCATGACACTATCATGATGCAGGGCATTTTGAAGTACCTTATCTTATTTGAAAATATTACAGGAAAGATGGCCTTCCAATATGGATGGGAGGGGGGATTTTCTAGCTATCGGTGAGTCTCTGTGTCAAAAGGAAAAGACCGGAGGGCAGT